>JASANF010013723.1:0-35575 GCA_030248245.1 Trissonchulus sp. WLG1_4
TTGCTAAAGTGAACGCACCTTGTAGTTCATCTACAAGAGCATGATTACCCGACATTCTCACTGTGTAGCGACCTTTTTTGGTAAACTGACATCGGTCTCTAAGAAGAGTAGCGTTCCAAATTAATGTATTTGTTCCTGACTGGCAGTGGCCGTGTTTAGCGAAACAGCCACCGGTAGGACTGATATTACTCATTACTTTCTTTCCATCTGCTGTAGCAATTTCGCCTTTTTCTAGAACAAAATTGGTTGTCTCCGTGCAGTAGTCGAAACAGCACCATTTGTACTGTACAGCGAGATGGTTGTCTGACGTCCATAAAGTCTCAGAAATTTGTTTTAGTGGTTTCTTTTTCCACTGCTTAGTCTCTAGTGCTGTTTGGCATTCAATCTTTGTTGCAGTCGTCGAGTGACTAGTGTCAGCTGTTATTCCTTTGGAACCAAAAAATCCATAGTTGGTACAAATTTGTCTGGTCTGGAGAAAACAATTCCACACATCAGTTGTTGTAACTTTTGCTGATGGTATGTAGAGATCTACTATAGTCTCTGTAACATTTTGTTGATATGCTGTTGTCTTGCATATTATTTCTTTTGAAATTGTAACTGTATAACCATTTCTAGACTGACTGCATAGATAGTATGGTTGCAGTGCTGAAATGGGTTTCACGAAGCAACAGTACGCAGTCAATAAAGTCCACAGAAAAATAACAATCATTGCTGTTTTGCTACGGCTTTGTCGTACGTAATTTGTGACTGAAATGTCAGGCTCAGATTGTGAACGAGCACTGTGTTTTGCGCTTGTGTTACTACATAAATTTGGAGTTGAAGCTGATCTCTGCAGTAGAAAGTTTTCGCTGTGCAAACTTGTCTCAGATTCGTCTTGTGAAGTAGCGAATGTCTCACTAGTGTGCTCCTCTGTTAGTGTATATATAGAGCTGTCGGTAGATTGTTGCTGTTCCTGTTCTTGATCAGTGATAGCAAAGTCAGTATACCCTACAAATCCATTGGCATAAACGTGAGCCGATAGTTCGTCTAACTGTTGCTGTATTAAGTCTAAATCTGCAGGGTCATGGTCATGTGTGGGTTGATTGTTCGCTTCTTGAGTAGCTTCATCAGTCTCAATTGAGTACACATTAGGTCTTCTAAATCTTGGTTCAGTCGGGCGTCGACTTATATTTCTACCGTATGAAAAATTTTGCTCCTGCCGTGTGTTGACATTAACTCTGCACTGTGACTTCATGTGACCTATGCGTCTGCATCGAAAACAAATGGGTCTCCCATCTTGTGTCCAACTAGCTTGTCTAGAACGGACTGGAAATCTTTGATTGCGGTTACGGGTGTCTTGTGAAAATTTTGACTGGGGTCTTGATCTAAGAAGACCTTCAAAACGTCTTTCGAGACGGCTGATTCTGTCGTTATCAAAGCGATTTTCGTTTTCTGTTCTTTTAGGTTTCTGGTTAGTTAAGACTGCACTCACGACAGTCTCTTGCTGTTTTTCAAGCTTAGCTAGAATGTTTGAGAAAGCATTACAAAGTTTGGTCGTTTGCTCATGCTTTTCTGTGTCTTCAGAGTCTCCGCCTTGTGTAGCTGTGATGTACCTTTGTTGCGCTTCCTCAGTTTGTGCTTTTTGTAACGCTGTGTCTAATGATTGAGGGTTGGAACTAATCACTGCTTTTTTAAGACTTTTTGGGAGTCCAGACACAAACGCGTCTGTAAGCAAATAATTTTGGACCTCCAACGGCATGTCTGTGAATGCAGCTCTACCTAACTTCCTAATTTCTCTAGCAAAAGCCGCTAAAGTCTCCGTTGGTTTTTTCGTTCTACCTTTTAATTCTAGAGCACTGAATCGTTTCTGTTCTGCCGGCGTTAGGGCTTCACTTAAAGCTTTAACCAATGTCTCATAATTTTGTTTAGTTTGTGTGTCTAACGTCTTGAACTGGTCCAAAGCAAAGCTCCTTAGGTAAACTGGGAGTCTCCGATGCTTCTTTGTTTTGGACCAGCCATAACCGTCTGCGACTAGTTCGTAAAGCTCCCACCACTCAATAAAACTTTGTCCGTCTGTTCCCGTAAACGGGCCTACTAGTGGCAGAATGTCTGGTTCCTGTGAGTCTCCGTCAGCACTATGCACGACACTTAGTTCTTGTAAAATTTGCCTATTTTCATTCTGTAATCGTGTATATGCAGTGTTACTTTCCTCTTCTAGCTTAGTAACTGCTCTACCTAACTGTCTCAAGTCTCTACATAAATCTGCAGTCGAAGGTACCTTAGTCTCCTTAGATTCTGATGCCATATTACAGTCAAAAAAATCTCAAACTATAGTAGAAATATTAAAGAAGCAAAGTCAAACACTTACTGCGATGGCTGCAATTATGCGGAGAAAATAATTAAAGTACTCAGGCTGAGAGCTGGAATTACAGTTTCAGTTCCAACGACCACCACTCTACAACTGTTAGGTTGAATCGTAATAATTACGAGCTTTAAAAGAAACTGTATGGCTGCAGCTGAGACCGCTAGACAATAAGCACGCTGGTTAATTGTCGATCGATATGGAGGTAAACGCATACAAATGCACAGTGCTTGCACAGTTACTGCAGTCCTGCAGTTGCAGCAAGGAATGTTAAGCGAGGCAAATCAATACCGTCTGTATATAGTTCTACACGGTATATGCCTACCTGGCAGCAAGGCATAAGGCAAATGGAGGCAGCACAGTATATGCGGCAATTTTGCACGCAGGCCCAGCACGATACGTAGCACTTAGTGAAGTGAAGGCAGCTCGGCCGTCCAGGTAAGTTTAATTGGCGCTTCGGCACAATAACTGAGGGGTCCGAATAACACGGCAATAAATCAGCCCTTTCTGAATATCAAGAGTAAGCACAGCCAAAACCAGGCTGGAGGGCAACAGGGCAACCAGTAAACACAGCCAAGACCAGGCTGGAGGGCAACAGGGCAACCAGTAAACACAGCCAACACTAGGCTGGGGGCGACAGGGCAATCAGAGATGCCACAGTTCAGCAAAAAAAAAAACACGGGTTTCGGCACCACTTGTAGCGGGTACTGTCGGGAAAATCCCGATTTGGTGCTTGCCTATGTGTCGGTGTTGATGTGTAATATATGTGTGTGCGCCTTGTGTTATATGTGCCCGTGCGTATACGTGTTGTTTGAGCTGTACGTATATATGCATGCTGTATATGCATGCATATATACGGACAGCTCATTTGCATATTGCTGTCAGTTTTTTTGCTCTTGCTCGTCCAGTTTTGTTTAGTTGTTGCATAGATCTGGGTTTTAGAGGGTGTAATTTTGTGATGGTGTTTTTTTTGGGTTCGAGTTTTTCGTATTGGGTTTTGTGTATAGTTTCTTGGTCTCGGGCTTTGCTTTGGTTAGAATAGTTTGGACGTCGTGTTAGTTTATAGACTTCGTTAATTTCACGTTATAGTTAGTCGCCAAGATAATCAGGCTTTGGTTCGCCTTTGGGGCTTTTGGTTTGTTTGACTTTGTGAACTGCATTTATTTGTTGTTAATTTGCTCTTTGTTGGACTCGCGGTTTATGAATAAACTGTTTTAGTCCACGTCGCTTTGTGTTAACTCATTTTCACTATCGTGTGTGCGTGTGAGTTTAACGATTTGACTATGCATTACGGTGGTGGTACTTTCGTGCATGGGGACCGTACTCTTCCCACAGGGAAGGGAAAGTCCCCTTAACTGTACCAACGGGAAATACTGTGGGCACAACCCCTTTTATACAGTCCACTTGGTTTGTCGATGGGCCCAAATTTTCCCACAATTATTAAACTAAGCCCATGCATATAAACGATTTAATCAAACTTACGTTGTAATTATGCACACTTTATAGGATCCACACAGCGAGTAGCTAATGTTCTTATTCGTCTAAGGCAAGTAAACGTAATTACGAAATGTAAAAAAAATAGATTTTTAACGGAGACTTATGTTGAAAGTGTGAATAGAACTGCTCTTTTGAAATCCTGACTTCTGATTGGTCTATATCTCTTCAAGTCTGGTGAAATTAATGAAGCTAAAAACTTGATCAATCAACTTGAAAGCTTTATCGTGCGTAAGTGCCTTTTCGGCGTCTTGAAAGTTTTCTTCGTGCGTAAATATCTATATTGCTAATGAAATGTCAAAAAAAATCCTCCAGCTATGCATATTAGAACAGCTGTTCGCTGCTGTGCTTTCTTCGTACGTAAGTGTCTATATTTCGGATGAAATGGAAAAAAATGTCCTCCAGCTACGCATAATATTAGAACCAGAACAAAATATGTTATTTCAAAGCAAGCGTTTATAGATATAATGAAATCTGAAAATTATTCACAATATTGTGGATTCTATCAGAACCCAGCAACAATCTGCTATTACAAACACAAGATTGTTTGAAAAATAATCTCGTTCAACTGCTGCAACTAGTAGTTTTTTTTAATCAGGTTTACTACTAATGAAATTATAATAAAAGTAATTATAATAAATGTGTCTTACACAAAACTGGCTCCATAAGGTCTAAATCTAGCAAAACAATGAACGTGGGGGTTGCTCCAAATCACTAGAAATGGAGTCAAAAATTACATGTTAAAGATAGGCTACTGGCGCCGTAGCAAAGTGGCTCAGAAGCGGCATAGGTTTTAGAAAAGTTGCTCCAAGTCACTAAAAATGGAGTCAAAAATTACACGTTAAAGATAGGCTTCTGGCGCCACAAAAAGTGGCTCAGAAGCGGCATGCTTTTTGAGGGGTTGCTCCAAATCACTAAAAATGGAGCAAAAAACATACGTTACAGATAGGCTCCTGGCTCAGAAGCGGCATTTTACCACTACTGGTGCAGATTAATGCTTAGTCGAATACCGGAAATAAAATTTATAGATAGATATATGAGAACACGATTCAAACTACTCAAAAATATACATGTGTAAGAATATTAAAATAAATAGTGGTTATGATGAAATGTTAAGTCATGGTATAATCAGTCAGGGCAATAAAGCATCGAATTTGAAAAAATGTAACCTAAACTTGAACGTTCGCTATGCTAAAAGTCTATCCCCCCCTTTCGATTTTTAATTATTTTGTGAATGTAGCTTACAATAAAGCTAATTACAATCACTCATTAATTTTAAATAAGTATTCACAACCACGCCTACATTATTTGCACAAGCTGGAGTGACCTAATACCACATGTAATTCTATTGTCTGGTACCAGAAATCAAAACGGTTACCATACTGATAAATTAAAATACCTTATGGTATTCTATTACGTCATCTAGCAGGTAACAAAACGCTTAGCGTCTACAAATCAAAAGAAAAGCGTTATAGTGTTGAATAAATTATCAAGTTAATTATTCAAAACAACCAGTGACACTAAATCACATCAAATCAGAACCTAATAGTGTTTGTTGAACTAGTGTTAAATTTATCAAGCTCAAGCATTCTAAAATGAACAAACATGTGCAGAATACCCACGTTTGCCACGTTCCCGGAAAATCATGGTTTTTCAAAAGAGCACGGAAACATTGCCGTGCAGCTCACAACTACAGATCTACATGTGGTTCATTACACCACAGAAAGGAACCGCCGAGGAAAGCTTGAAAAGAAGAAGTATCACTACCAAATATTTCAGTCTCCAGCAGGACTCAGAAATAACCGAAATTGTTACTGGACCTGTGTCATTTTCAAGTACGGTGGGAATCGGTGGATTCAGAAAACAGCGTTTCCCAGCATAAACCCATTCTGTAAGTTCTACTTTAAATTAGCTTCGCTTGTTATGATAACCTTTAGAATATATCAAAAGTACAGTATTTTACTGAACTGAACCTTATATTTTAGGTGAAACGTAAAACGGAGTGAATCACATTGGACAAGTGATCTGTGAAGAAAATAATTGATAGATTAAATGGACTTAGACTGAACAGTTTTGACTATGCTTGTTATTAGCTATTAGCTACAGAAATAGTACTATTAGCTATTCTCACCTGTGTGAGTTCTTTACAAAACTCATTCGAAATTTGTATTTAACAAATTTTGGTTTATTTAGGTGTTAAATAAACTAGTTATTAAATGATGTCCGCATTTAATTTCTTGTCAGAGCCAGCTATTTATTAGCCATTATGAGATTTGGCAAACGGACCCAGTCTGCCCCAAAGTACATACTCTATTTATGACACAGACGATCTGACGTACACTATATGGAGCAATTATGCACCAACATTGTGGTCTCGATTTGACCTGTGCAGACAGCATACTAGTGTCGTCAGTTGACATGCACAAGCATACACTGCATGTGCTGAAACACACACGTGCCCTCATTTGACAAACAACAAGCGAAAGTTTGGTGCAAATGTAATCATTAAATATTGCAGCCTGCTGTTAAGTGTTAATTAAATGGAACCGCTTCCGTATACTACGGCAAAGCCTGTTGTGCAGCATAAAGTAATTACCAACGAATTAAAGTGTAGTTTTTAAGATGTGTGCGACGTAACGTGGTGAAAAGTTTTGTATATTAGTCAGCCTAATTTAGGTATATATTTTATAGTGTTAGATAAGTGAGACGTATATAATTAAAATTTTTTCCTTTTTGCAAAAAGGGCAGGGCAGGACCAGGCGGTACTGATGTACAGGGCCACCCGCGCACAGAATATAGGAAGCAGCAGCTCCAATCCTGGATCCACGAATCAGTTTCATCTCAGAGCACGTAAATTTGTACTAGAGATTAAGCTAATATGATCCAACACTTCGATTTGATCTGAGCTTAGAAAGCTCAAGAAGCGATTTTGAAAATGTTGCATTTATCCATATAAACTTTTGGCGAAACATTAGCGCATTGGGTATAGTAGAACATATTGCATTTCAACAGAAGTTCTGTGTACTCTGTCTGCAATACATTCTCAGTCTGCATGCGTTCAAATCCAAGCGAGTTGACAGACACCATGTAAACGCGCACGCACACAAACACACAGTCAGGCTGCAGCACCAGTCACAGCAGGAAAGTAACAGCACAGTGAATGCGAGACAGCAGACAGGCTGTGTAACACTTAAACACAGTCTTAAACAGAGGCCAGCAACAGTAAACGCACAGTAAAACATACAGCCGCACACGCCAAGCATACTTTGCACTACAGCACACAAATCATGGCAGAATGAACTTGAATACCTGTTGCGCTGTGGCGCAGCAGGAAAAAGCACACATTGTACGTAAGCATACTGGGCACTGTGTTGGTTTTTAGTTTACCCAGACTTACCCGGGCCGCCTGCTTCGAAGACAAGCATGCTACCACTACACCACAGCCCCTGAGTCTCATAGGCCCTAATTCTCATTTACAACAGCCCCCTTCGAATATCGTTGCGACCCTGCAGCGATACTCGGTCGATACTCATGCTTTCGGGGCGAACCCGATGCCTCAAGGGCGGAGCACATTCACACGTAGGTCTCCAAGCCTACCTCAGTCACACCACACTCAGGGTTTCCTGGCTCACCCGCAACCACAGGGTTTCTCGATCGACCCAGAACGCTTCTCAACCAAATCCCAGGGTTTTTTCCGGTTCACCCCTAACCGAAACCGAGGGTTTTCTGGCTTAACCTTAACCGAGGAACCACACACGAAAGAAACTGTGTACACAGTCATACCTCACACAGCACGAGTACCGTAAGAGTTGAAGTGCCAACCTCAACCCAGAGCATGGGACTCCTATCCCACCTCCGAAGACGGTTTGG
Source organism: Trissonchulus sp. WLG1_4 (assembly GCA_030248245.1). Taxonomy (NCBI): domain Eukaryota; kingdom Metazoa; phylum Nematoda; class Enoplea; order Enoplida; family Ironidae; genus Trissonchulus; species Trissonchulus sp. WLG1_4. The sequence goes on from JASANF010013723.1 coordinate 7,706, forward strand.
GAATAAGGCACACCACACTCAGGGTTTCCTGGCTCACCCGCAACCACAGGGTTTCTCGATCGACCTTGACTCCCAATCAAGCACATTCTGTCCCCTATGTACTACTAGTGTATAAGATCGGCATGTGGCGTGATTATTTTGTAAATTTGCCGGCTGAAGTGACATACGGCTGTTAAGTATGAATCGACCCTAAATTGGAAAAAAACGTCTGCAAAAACAAAATGACATGAATGATGAAAGTAAGGACTTAGGGGACATTCCTTTACCGTATTAAGGGTTAATTTTAATCGGACTAAACGGTTTAAAAATATGCTAAGAAACGCCACTCTAAAACTTCCGGATTAGACGGACTTACATTTTAGTGCCTGCTTTATCAGACTAAATGAACTTTGTTACTCATGCTAAAGTTAAGGGTGCGTGCTAAATCCGTTTAGTCCATAGTAGTTTAGGAATGGGTTTGGAGTAAATTTTAACTAGTTTAGTATATTTAGTTCAATTTGTCATTCCAAAATAAAGTAAAGACTAAAACAAGTCCAATTCGTTTAATTCGGTAAAGGAACAAGCCCTTAAAATTAAAAAAAAAACAAAAATATGACAAACAATATTACCTGAAAAAACACCTAAAACTATTTCCCTAGACACTCAAATACAACTACCTACCTAACTGGGACACTAACTACCTTCTAAATGAAATTACCTAAAGTGCTTAATTACTTTTAGAATCCCTACTAGTCTACTACCTACAATCATCCCGAATTATAGAAAAATTTTCTATAATTCGATGGCAAAAATAATTGCCGGCAGAGTAATTAACTCTGCAAGAGCTAGATTCCTATGTATTGTCTAGAATTTGACAATACATGGGACCTCTTTAGTATCTATTGTTAAAATATTTCACACCCATTGTGAAAATTTTGACAGAGGAATTAAAATGCACAGACAGGTGTCTCCCAGACTAATTCTCACAGACATAAAATATCAATTATTAATACGCGGTCGGCTGAAAAAATAGCCGAACTGCAGAGATAATTACAGATGTATTGAAGAATTCCCCCTCCCTTCAGGGGAGGGGGAATTCTTCACCATCTGGTTCTCCTATTTGAGGGGGGGACTGAAAAAACACTGGGCAAAATTAAGGTTTTCATTAGAAACTTTTTCCCCATTTCCCCCCTCTTTCCCTCCCAAATAACAACCCCAAAACACCCCCTCTTTCCCTCCCAAATAACAACCCCAAAGCACCCCCTCACTCCTCCGAAACACCCCCTACCTCCTCCTTCGAAACACCCCCCATTCTGCTCCTCCTATTACTACTAACTACACCTACAACAACAACAACGACGACAAACATACAGATGTCAATTTTTTTTAGTCGGTAACCAATACTAGGTACGTAATAAACCACTGTAGTGTGTGGTTTTCTACATAAAATTTAGCAAATTTTACAGGTCTAGTACGTACGTACATACGTACAATTCTTTCTTCTTTCATTTTGATATTCCAAACTCTCTTTCTCTCTCTCTTTAACATATTCATTTTATTTATTATTTATCACTGACTGACGATTAACAACAGCCAAAATGCATTGGAAAAATTAATTAAAACTTTGTGAGAAATTTATTTGGCTGTGTGCCGTATAGCCACATTTTCTCTAGGATAGGGAAATTTATGAGGTCACTTCAAGTCACTGAGGCGCCAAACATGATAGAACAATTAGTCCTACTGTAGTACTGTAATGCCTTAGGTTTGTATATAGTGTCAGTTAGTTGCAATTCAAATTTCGTTGCAAAGCATTCTTTTTGTATCAAAAGAAAAGTTCGCGAAACGAAATTTCTTATTTCAATAATGTAAACGCTGTGGTATATAGAGCTGTAAATGCAATTTTTATATTTAGTAATCTATTAGGTAGGATTTGAGATTTTAAGTTTATGATGCCCCCTGCCCATAATTTTGATGCGGTGTTGCGGAGTTGTCATTTTAAAAGAACGTTTACATTATCTAATTAAAAACATAAATTTTGCGCTTAAATTTGTTGCCCGTGTTGTGTTACCGTGTGCTGTTGCGCTTTAGGATTACTGTATAGGATACTAAGTCTGCCAAATGTATTTGTTTAGTAAGAAGCCTGCAGAGAAAATGACAGACAGCTGTCAACGTATTTCTATAGATGTGGCTATAGCGCCACACAATCAAATTATTTATGAATGACATTCATCAATATTACCTACCACCCATCAATTTATGAATCTATAAAGCTAACTAATTATTTTTATTTTGAAAGGGGGCGGGTGGGTAAATGACTATGTGGACATTGCAAAACTATATTTTTTACTTTTGGTGCACCAGCAAGCCACCAGCAATAGAATTTCAAATAAACTGTAGAAAGGTAAATAAAAAAACCTAAAGATGGGGCTAAAACACCCCTAAAAACGAAAACTGGTCATTGAATTGTACACCTGAAAATTTTCTCTGAAAACCTGAGAAGTTTGATTTCTTCTCATTTAACATTTCATTTATTTGATTGGACTCCTTAGCATACAGTCTTTCCGTTGGCTTTTCGTCTCTCGTTTCCCTTGTACTACTACTACTACTACTACTACTACTACTACTACTACTAATTGTCCATACGCCGTGCTTTTTTTCCTCATCCCATCCACCCAATTTCCCCATCCGTCATGGCCACAGCACCAAAACAGATCAACACCCTGCAAGGTAAGCAGTGTTCACGCGAGAAAGCGTGACAATTAAAACACTGTAAATATTATAAGAACAAGCGTTCTTGTAACACTGCACATTTTTCAACTGTCAGTCTTTCAACTTTGACCAAAATAGTCAAAAGTCTGTGCATGTGCAATTTACTATTTGCTATAAGCTGTCACAGCCTTTGGACTTTGACCAAAATAGTCAAAGTCAAAAATCTGTGCATGTACAACATACTTATAAAACTTGTGAACATTACAAGAACAGGTTTCGTTCTGTAACACTTCACAAAGCGTATAAGCTGTCACAGCTTTTGGACTTTGACCAAAATAGTCAAAGTCAAAAATCTGTGCATGTACAACAGTTATAAAATTTGTGAAACATTACAAGAACAGGTTTCGTTATGTAACGCTTCACAAAACGTATAAGCTGTCACAGCTTTTGGACTTTAGTGCATTTCTAAAAAAAATTACCAGAGTGATTTCCTAATACAATTTCTGAAACAGTACAGTTTAGATTAGAGAATCATTTTATTTGTCTTAAGGGTTTGACAAAATAGTGAGATTAAAAAAGTAGTCTGATTTACTTATACAGTTTTTGAAACATTACAAAAACAGGTTACTTAACACAAAATTTTATTTTAGATGATGCCCAACCAGGATGGGACAGGGCGTCGGTCCAAAAAATCAAAGCCGAGCTGGCAACCTTGAGGTAGGTAACAATATAAATAATATTTATGTAAACACATTAGGAGAAAAATTCTGAAATTGATTGCGATTAAATTGAAGAACCACTTTCATAATAAAGTTATAGTATTACTAAGTACATATTATCAAAGTAAAATATATAACTTATTGAATCAAAAGTATTAAACAAGTGTAGGTACTATCATAAATTATTAATAAGATTGATTAATATTATACTCGTTGACGAATTTTAAACTAACTTTTTTACCATAATGTACAAATCTGCTTATTTTATTTTAGCCCATGGAAGAAACAAAAAAACCGTGCGCAAACGGGAGGCCGAGCGACGGCGGCGGCAGCGGGCCGACGACAAACGTAAAGTTGCGGCCGACTTTGGGTGGCCAAGCCCAAAGCGGGTGAAAACCCGCCACGACAACCAGGCCACGCAGGAGGAGGAGGAGGAGGAGGACGAATATGTGGACGTTTCCAATTTGCCGGAAATTGGCCCCGGAAAATGGCTGGGAATCGCCCTGAATGCAGAAAAAGGGGCGCGCAAAAAGGAACACCAGGATTTGGTGGAGCATTTCAACAAGACGCGCCTCAACAGCGCCTAAGACTCTGGGCGGGACAAACGGGACAAGTTTTGTTTGTATATAGTATTATATTTGTAATATAGACTTGTCTGGGTTATGTGTAATTTATGTAATTTATGTAATTTAGTAATTTATGTAATTTATGTAATTTAGTTTTTGTAATTTAAAATTATGTTAATAAAATTTTAGTGAACTGAGCACTTCTAATAAATAGTATGAGAGACTTATGTAAGAGAGGAGAGTTGAAATAGACATTTCACACAGACGAACACAAAAATAGAAACATTAATAGAAAAAATTGTAGACCCGATACATTTTAAAAACATACACAAACAGATTAGTACTAGCAGAACACAACAGTAACCGACAACGGTTACATGTCGAGACGTAGAAAACAGGAAATTTAAACAGACATAAAATTTTGAATGAATGAATTATAAATGAGCGTCAAGGTCATTGGAAGACCAAGCATGAACACTAAATTCAAATAGAATTCAAATTTTAATCACACATACAACCCAGACAAGTCTATATTACAAATATAATTAATGTTTTTTTATGTCTGCTGTGTTTTTTTTATAATAAACTCATGTTTTTTAGTTTAATAGTTATAATTTAAATTAATAAAATAAGGTTCTTTAGTAGTTTAATACACATGTTTACACACACAAATTTAGTTCAAACTACTGAGATGTTTATGAACTTAGTTTAAGTTAGTTAGTTAGTTTAACTTAGTTATTTAGTTTAAGTAGTAGGAAACACCAGTATCGAACGCGCCATGGTTGATTACCTAGGCAATAACTAAGTGAGCGAAACCCACCCCCTGTAGCAGGGGGGGGGGTGGGGGAGGAGACTTGCTCCCCCCATTTAGGGCTCCCAATCTAGCATGGTAGTGTTATTCAAAGCCACTGTCTAGCACGTAGTAATATTCAAGGACATTGTCTAGCGTGTTAGCCTATGTTAAAACGCGGGAGCAAATCCCCCTCTCCCACCCCCCGCTAGAGAAGGGTGTGGGGGAGGAGACTTGCTCCCCCAGTTAGGGCTTCCAATCTAACATGTAGTATTATGCAAGGCCACTGTCTAGCACGTAGTAATATTCGAGGCCGGTGTCTAGCATATTAGCCTATGTTAAAACGCGGGACCAAATCCCCCTCACCCACCCCCCGCTAGAGGGGGGTAGGGGAGTGACGGGGGTGGGAGAGGAGACTTGCTCCCTCATTCTTTGGCACCAAAAACAGCACATTCTGTTGCCCCTATACTAGTCAAGCTGCTAGCGTAGAACTAACTGACTGCGCAGTCCAAGTTGCTTGCGTTGGACTAACTGACTGCGCAGTCCAAGCTGCTTGCGTAGAACTAACTGACTGCGCAGTCCAAGCTGCCTGCTTGCGTAGAACTAACTGACTGCGCTGTCCAAGCTGCTTGCGTAGAAGTAACCGACTGCGCAGTCCAAGCTGCTTGCGTAGAACTAACTGACTGCGCAGTCCAAGCTGCTTGCGTAGAACTAACTGACTGCGCAGTCCAAGCTTCTTGCGTAGAACTGACTGCGCAGTTCAAGCTGCTTGAGTAGAACTGACTGCGCAGTCCAAGCTGCTTGCGTAGAACTGACTGCGCAGTCCAAGCTGCATAGAACTGACTGCGCAGTTTAAACTTTTTGGCCAATATAAATATCTGCTATTTTCTGCAAAATTCTCGCAGAATTCCTTCCCCCGAAATTTTGTACGACTAAAATTTTACACAAGGATCTCCCTTTGGCTTTATGGTCTGGCTGGAAAAATTTTCGATACGTCTCCAATTGACCAAATTCGTCATAAAAATCAAAATTTTTCCCAAATTTGTTTATGGGGGCAGCCGCCCCCAGGCCCATGCAGCCTTGTTGCTGACTGTTCCTTGCTTTTGTTTTTCATAAAAGCGTATGCATTTGTGCATTGTATATGCACTATTTATTTGCTTAAGCTTAATACACTGTTAATTATATAGCTTTATTTGTTTTAATGTGGCAAAATTGACATTTTAAGTAAATATACGGTTCATTGTTTCAAAAATGTTTTTGTCGTAAAGTTTTCAATTGGCTAGCTTGATCATCCTCGCTAGCCCATAGAATCCGTTATATACTTCAAGAGGATGCCTTAAAGCGAGCTCTGAGCCCAAATATTCGAAAAAAATTTTCTCCGCTCAAGTTCTCTGTTTAAAAGCTCTCCGTTTAAAGTTCTCCGTTTAATACTTTCCATTTCTTCGAAACCTTTAAATTTGAATTTAAACGGAGAGCGTGGATTCTGCTAAATGCAATTTTTCAAAGCTCTCCGTTTAATTGTTCTGCGCTTAAAGTTCTCCGTTTTATTTAAACGGAGAACTCTAATTTTTTAGAACGATTATTTTTCAAAGAATTGTAAAAAAGAACCCCAAAATTCTCCGTTTAAGGTGGCGCTCCGAATAACTTCCATAACTTTATTATCTTATAAGTCGACGTAGGTTCTAGCTAGAATGAATTTCGTTTAAATATATTGAAGCCTGTTACAAAGCTCTGTTTCTGAGTAAGTTTCACGTGCCTGCTGCCTTGTTCTGATTTTTTATCACCGATTGAAAATTTCTGCTTTCGCTAAATGCGCATAATTTTTCAAACGGCATAACTGAGCGAAACTTTGTTCAAATTTTACGATCTATAGCTTAAACTGTAGGTAATTATGTTGCCAAAGTGTATCTTTTCTTATAATTTTAATCCAATTGTTTTGGCTCAAAAAACACTAGTTTTTCTAAAATTGGTCAACTTGAAATCGCTGCAGAATTTTACAAAAAACAGAAATCAACATTTTCGAAGAAGGTACACCTGAATCTACTTATTTTTTAACTTTATGTCAAATTTCACAATGAAAACACGACATGGAGGAGAACTATCACGATTCAAAAAAGGCTATTGCCGATCAGAAAAATCTGAGGTTTGCCCACACAACGACAGTGTCAAAAAATAGAGCGTATTTTTTAATGCAAATAACCATTGAGATATGTTGGAGAAGCCAAAAAGTAGCTAACGAAAAATTAGCTTGAAAAATAGTGCAGTGCATTTTTGTCAATATCGCTCAATGTAATTTGAATTTTTTTTACAAATGTTTGCCTACACAAACGACTTTTTAAAAAGTTGTTGTCACCTATTATCCGCTGAAAACTGTTATTAAAAGTAACAAAAGCCATATACAATTTTTTGGAAAATCGAGTTGAAGATTTTGCCATATCAAAATTCAGGTCAAAAAATTAATTTCAACAAAACTACATGTTATGTATATCAAACGAAAGCTAATTCACTCCTGAACAACCTTTCTTCAAGAACAAAGACCTGAAAACGTGACTGAAAACTTTTACTGCCCAACGTCAGTTATTCGGAGCGCCACCTTAAATAAACTGTGAACTCGAGTTCTTCGTTTACATAAACGGAAAACATTTAAATGGAATGCTGGAACATTCAAACAAAGAACTTAAACGAAGAGCTTTTAGACTGAGAACTTAAACGGAGAACAATTTTTTCGAAAAATTGCGCTCTGGTGGCCGAGTGGTTAGGCGTGACAATGGCGTGTTACACAAGGCGTATTTCAACCCATGTCAAAAAGGTCAGAAGGCCTAGTGGGGTCCGACCCCCCATTAAAATTAAAAATAAATACATATATAGAAGGGGACCGCGCAGACAAATCTCAATTCTCCCGGGTTCATTTTAACCACCTTGCCCATGTATAATGTGCATGTGCAATGCGGGTTGTTATACAAATTAGAATTATTGATTTACCAATAAAATTCGAGACATAGGCAGGCCTTTGAAGTTAGCTCATGTTTGATTGGGTAGAAAATAAACAGGAAGCAATAACATGGAACTTAACTTTGTATCACAAGACAGCTCAGTCTAACTAGACTCGTTTCGGCAGTCAGCACGTTTACTTGGTACAAAAAGCGACACCCGAAGACTAGAAACAGCAGCTTCCAACTTTTTATGCAAGCTGGATTTCACTCGTATTTTCGTCGCGCGAAAAATTAGATCATTTGGCCAGGTAGTTTTCCCGGAGCCGGAATTGCTTTGAGACAAAACGATAGGAACAACGGCGAGTAGGAACAGGGTTGATGACTCCATCGTCATAGCGACAGCAGACAGACTCAACACAAATTCACAGTAACTAAAAGCCTACTAATTAGATCTACTTATTAGATAAAATAACAGGAGAAAACTGGAAAAGTAGCCTTTGAGCTCTGACAACTCAGTAGCACCCAACGTAACAGCGAACAAACCTATGCATTGACTTGCACTAAATTGACACATTATTCCAAATTTAAATAATTTAAAATAAAATTTGTCGTTTTGTAAAATGTTGAATACAGTTTTGTTCGATCCTTCAGCGTACAGCACATAACTGATGACACTATAAACATTCATCAAACTTAATTGCACACTTTTGCCATGTGACATTTCACCGCCGTTTCTCATTCTCCGTCTAAATTGTGTTTAAATTGTTGTGTGACTATCAAACGTCTTTCGTGTGTAAACCTTTAGTAAATGTTATTTTTTTTTCATCCTCCCGTATGTATTTGAATTTGCCCAGGTGTCTTCTGTCATTAAGTCTTGACTTAGTTAATCTGGCGCAATTGGAGGGTGACAGTAACACGTCAAATATTAACAGCAGCTTAATAAAATTTATTTTTCGTCTTGAGGTCTCCTGTCTTTGTCGGATTAAACAGAATTTTAGTGCAATAAATTATAACTCTTGTTTATAGATGTCGTTCCTATTCTTGAAATTTAATTAATTAAATTTAACTAAGCTTAAAGGTACAGTTTTTTCAATTAACGGAAATTAAAAGTTTATAATATTTTAAATACAAAGGAGGTGTTGTGTTACGTGGAATTAGTTGCAAAAGTAAATTCAACCTTGTTAAACGTTTTAAAACCTGTTGAATCGGATCAATCTCAAACTAAAAACTGGATAATACATGATAGATAAAATATGAACATAGTAAACAAGATTAAAATTTTGTTATTTTAGAAATTTCAGACACATTGTCTCCTCTTTTTAATAAATTTAAATTTTATTTCTTATCAGAACACTGATATAATTGCTGGGATATAAACCCTAACGCGGGAAAAAACTGTATCACTGTCAATTCAAAAAATGCTAAATTTTGGTGAAGCATCAATAAAACAGGTTTTGTACAGGAGGTAGAAGTGTGGGCTGAAACGGAAAAACAACGTTTTGCGCCTAAATAACGGTTTCAATAAAGTCTAAGCATGTCCTTGTCCAAAATCAGTCAAGTTTTGTAGCAAAAATGAGTGAAGAATAACAAAATAACTAAGGCTGGATTTCACGAAGGCGGTTTTACTGGACCATGGTTTTACGTACGTTTTTATATGATTTGCACAGAATTTTATCACGAAATATCGCCTGATTCGTTACGAATTTCGTAGATTTTTTTAAACCATGGTTTTAGTGCAGTTGAAATTTGAAACCTGCAGCACAGCAGGTCTCTGTTTTGCTGAAATTTCAGCTGTGCTAAAACCATGGTTTAAGAAAATCTACGAAATTCGTAACGAATCAGGTTATATTTCGTATTGAAATTATGTGCAAATCATATAAAAACTTATGTAAAACCATGGTTTAGTAAAACCACCTTTGTGAAATCCACCCTTAAAGAGTGGGGTCCAGGATAAAATACAGGCGTTAGATCTACTTTTTTATTAAACCAAAATTTTAGAAAAATTCTGTTTCTTGTTTAATGTATGTACATTGTATGTGTAACTATATTTTATATGTCAGAGTCAAAATCAAGGCGAGTCCGCAGAGAAACGTTTTGTTGGCGGTGGTGCTGCTGCTGGACGACGAATTCCAAGAAGTCTGGCAGAAGCTGCTGAGGACAACGGTCAGGCTGCGTGCTATTACGATTTGGCTCCTTGCGCCAAACAATGCTGACTTCTTTCTAAACGAACGGAGCATAGAGGAATGATGTAAGTAAGGGTTCAGTGAAGTATTTTATTTACATTTAATAGGGCTTCGTTTGGGCTACCGTATATTAAAGTTCTTTTACGATAACTTTGCAGAAGTGCTCATGTACTGTGCTGTAGCCCATGTAAGTGTTATTCTTATGAAACAAACGAACATATAAATTACAAAATGGGTGTTGTATTACGTGGAATTTGTTGAAATGTAAAGCCAACCTTGTTCAACTTTTTAAAACCTAATCAAATTAATCCTAAACTAAAGACTGGTTAATACATGATAGATAAAATATGAAGATAGTAAACAATATTAAAGTTTTATCATTCTAGAAATTTTACGCACATCGTCTCCTCTTTTTAATAATTTTACATTTTATTCCTTATCAGAACACTGATTGATAGTTTACATTTTTTTGACATTTCAATAGATGTCACTACCCTAATTTTGCCTGCCCCGCAGGCATCATTAATGATGGTAATTAACATTACTGTTTTGACATTAAAATTAATTTGTTTTCAAATTTTTACTATTCCCGGGGCAAGCTTCACCCACGACAAAAAAACAAATAAAACTACGTAATTCAGCAATAGAAACTTGACTGCTAGCCAAATTTGGGGGGCTGATAAATTTATATTAATTGGAAATCAGTGTTGGTTAAAGAATTAGGTAAGTGTAACACACTGGTACTTTTTTGATTTTGCATATCTTCATGATTTAAAAATAATTGCGAAACCTGTACGGTAGTAGACTGAAATTTTTAACTGAAACTATATAAACATTTCAGGCAAAGCCAACGGCTGGCTAACGACACCAACGGCCTTGTTCAAGGACGGCGGTATTAACCTAGGCTACAGCGTGACGCTAGAGCTACAAAGGAAGAGAACAAGCTTCTACCCAACTGTGGTTCCCCAGTGTACCTACCTAGGCCACTGAAATCGACTGACACGAAGTCCCTTTACCGACTGTATTTGTTTAACAGAACATAAAACCTCAGGTAATCTATTAACCACAATTACAAAGTACAAACAACCTCACGTAGGAATAAAAATACAGGCAAGCCTCACTGTGGAGGGGTTACTATTGAAACACAAACAAGGTCAAGATGGGGAACATATGTGGGATTTAAACTTAAGAATGGAGCAACATTGAATTATGAAATCCGTACTCTACGAGACCGACTCGCGCTTAGCACATCCATTGCAAGACTGTTGCAAAACGACTGCCACAGCACTATCAAGAAAATGGGTCGGCCGTGGTTGGTCTGGAGTGTCCTTGATTTTCTGTTAAAATGTAGAGCCAGTAATTTAATTAGAGTTAATGCCCTACTTTTTGTTAAGAGTCGTTCACCCCCCGCAGATTAAAACGTGCAATTATTAATTAAAATATTTGTAGTTTACCGACTAAATTAATAATATTAGAAAAAGGTTTAAAAGTCTCCCCCCGCTGATTGGTTTACTGCGTTCCCTTAGGCAACTAAGTTAAATTAGACTAGCAGTAGGTGAGTTGCTACACCAGGTGGTTAGTAAAAATTTAAAACATTTAACAGTTCTAACTATTTTAACAATCTAAACTTATAACGAAAACTTTTCCATTTTACTTATGTTGAATTGAGTGTTACATCAAAGCTACAAACCTATTTACTGTACAATATAGTTTACAAATATATGACATACTGAATAAGGAATTATTTAAAGTTGTAAAAGCAACTTTTTTAAAACTTTCATTTTTGTAAAATTTAAGTAAAATTTATTTTTAGTGTAGAATCTGCTGTCCACCTTTATGGTTGAGCTTAGCGAATTGCAAAAGTCGTTCCTCACAGAACTCTCCAAGGCTGGGAAACGGATTTCGCGGACAAACGTCCAAGTTTGCATGGCCCATTTGAGTCACTGCAGACTTTGATGGTTGTGTATACCGACGTAAATTGGTGAACATGGTTAGTTCGTTGTTTGAAATATTTATATGTAGAAAAATTATATTAAATAATTATTACTAATAAATTATATTATTTTATATAGAAAAAATACTTTGTCACTAATTTAGTAGTAGTTTTATTAATATAAATTAATTGATTAGCATAATTAATTAATGGTATTTAGGTTAATTTAAAGATTTTTCAGTGGATTTGTTTTTTGTAAATGTTAGATTAAAAAATTTATATATGGGAAGTTTATAGTGTAATAATACTTATGACCTATATTTTTTAAAAACTTGAGTAAATTATATATATATATATATATATATATATATATTAATTAAAATTAATAAATTAATATAGTTGTCCGATGTGTCGGACGATGGTCCTGAACGTGGACAATGTCACCGGATTTTTTTGACGACACACAGCCCTGTTTCTCTTCAGTCCCACCTAGTCCGAGCATTGAAGTTTTGGAAGACTCTGATTTTTTGGCGTTTATGGATTATGCTAGTGACAGCAAAGACGAAGGTTTAGTGCAAGCGTATAACGGAAATATCGACAAATACCTCACATTTACCTTTGCATTGTTTGTCTGTAAATTTGTCTGTAAATAAATAAATAATAATAAAATAAGGACGCTTATTTTTATGTCCCCACATTTTGATTCTTACGTCCCCAGAAATTGATTCAGACGTCCACACAATTTAATTGGTCAATTAAGGTGGTAGTTACGTTTTCGCAGCTTTTTTAAATGCTCTATTTTGTAGCAATTTTTAAATCAATTTACAAGCGGTCTTTTGCATATTATTAATCAACTTTTTTTTTACAAAATTACAATTTTTCAAGAGTCACTGTTATTCATAGTGTGCACGCCAACTATTTTGGTGAAGCTCATCAGCTCAATTTTATGCATTTTTCCCCGTATTTCGTTATTTCCTTACTGTGGTAAAAAAATTCCGCATACAATTACGCAATTTATACCAAAGGCACGTTGATGTGTTACGAAACTGCTGGTATGCTTAACTAAACGTAATAATTTAGCAGATTTTTACAGTAAGCAAAAGTTTGCCTCAAATTTTTCTAAAAAGTCAAGAAACGGCAGTTTTTATGACTTTGGTAGGCTGTAACTAAAAAAATAATCAACCTTTTCACTCAATTCGAAAAAGGTATAGGGCAAATTTAGTTGGCTACTGTCCAATAAGCTGTCTTTGCATTCTTGTGAACGGAACAGGATATTGGTTACTTCAACTGAAATCACTCATTGTGCTCAGAAATGACGGATTTTTAAAAAATTTTTAATTCAGTTAAATAGGGCCTCATTGGGGTCAGCTAATATTACATTAAGCACAGTTTTCCCGTACCCGTTGAAAAAATGGCGGACAAAAGTTTTAAAAATGACGTTTCAGGAGACTGATGAAAATTTGCAATTTTTGAAGGGGTTTATTAACACTGCCAATGCTCGTGGCTGCTGTGACATATACTAACCAAATTTTGCAGGTATAATAGATGCATAGGGGACTATGTACATGTAAATTATTGTGCAAAGTGGTTATAGGTATTTTGTGATATTGGCATGAGAAGTCAGAATTGAGATAAAAAAACTTCAAAGTTACAGATCGCCTAGAACGACTAACAGAAATAAGTCATATTTTAGCTGAAAATATTCTTAAAATAATTTGGGTTAGACCTTTTTTGAATGGCTTTTATGAATATTGTAAGAGCCACAAAAATTTGCATACAATTGTGTAAGTCCTCAAAAAATACACAAAAAATACAGTGTTTTAGCTATAAAGTAGCCGTAAAAGTTTGAATCAATGTCAAAATTAGCTGTAATATTGCTATTTACATTCGCAATGTCCGTGCCAAGTTTGATTATGTTCGGTCAAGTAACTTTTGAATTATTGCAAAAACTTCGAAAACGTAACTACCACCTTAAGAGCACTTCGTTTACTTAGTTCAGAGTGGCTTTCTGCAATCCCTTTTCTTATTTAAAGAAGTTATTGAAAAGCATCACAAAAATATAATATAAAACCATGGAAATAAAACTAAATTATGTTCATTATAACTTACTAATAACACTCTAGTTTTTGCAATTTTTTCTTGCGCACAAATATAACGTTAGTAAATACTAAGCAAATTAATGTAAGGCTAATGCAGAATTGCAAACAGAGAAGTCAAAATAATAATTTATTAAATCAAATGGAAAAGTATTTACTAGTATTTAGAAAATACTAAAGTTAATGCTATTTGTATGATAAGACATACAAGACTTTTTTACGGTTTTTATTTCCTCCAAATTTTGAAAGCAAACTACAGTAAGAAATCAGTAACCGTTTTAAATGATTTTTAGGTATACAACTGAGACGAATGCTTGGGGGTGTCCAAAGCTGACACCCTCTATCGCGCCGAAGAGGTAGGGGTGACGGGGCCGGTGTACTGCTCCAGGGTTGAGTCAAGACTGACCGTCACTTTTCGTCTGGATGACGAAATCATGACCCTTCACGGTACAATGATTTTTATTTTTATAGTAGAACACAGCTTATGTAATGTTTCTAGACTGGTCTCTACTTTACCACATTTTTAATTAATTTCTAGATTAGGCAGTATAACATATAAATAGTTACATTACTATTCATTTAATAATATCAAATATTTTTGTAACTCATCATTATTTATTATCAACACTAAAGTAAAATTATAGTCAATACTCACAATTTAAGCTTAACTACTCTACCGTAATTAAATTTCTGCTACTGATGTTGTTTAAATTATTATTTTATGTTTTAGGCTCTGGCCCAAACCGCGGGGTGAAGTTGCTGACAGCCCTATTTCGCCTCTTCACTGGAAAATTGCTGGATAAGCTTCTACACACTGTAGTAGCTAATCTCCAGCCCGGTGACGCTGGACACTAGCTTTAAAGTAAAACTTGAAGTGCTTTTTAAAAAAAACATTCTAAATTAATGAGCTGTAGTGTTTAGTATTCAGTAATTGAGTAAAGTTTATCACTAATCTATGAAAAATACACAACAAAAGCATTTTAAGTTTTATTTTATTTAACAGTGTTACTTTTTACATACTGTAATAAAATTGTTACTCAGCAATAGTATATGTATATTACGCGTATAGTACATGCCAGTTGATGGCTGATTCTTGTTTTAAAAGTGAGTCTGCCACCCCTGATTCTGTTATATATTTTTTGAAATTTTCAGCGTCTAGGAGTTTTTGAATTTTGAGGAATTTTGGCATTAGGTAAAATCGTAAATTGTCAATTAGGTGACATCCAACTGATCCAATTTTTGGGGTAAATCATCCTATTGCTTCTAGGTTCTTCCAGGTTTTTTCAAACGATACAAAACTATACGAGCTTGAGATCTAATAGTTTTTGTCAGTAATTTTATCAACTCTGAAAGTAAATTGTCAATTAAGTGACATCCAACTGATCCATCCAATTTTTGGGGTAAATCATCCTATTGCTTCGAAGTTCTTCCAGATTTTTTCCAAACGATACAAAACTATACGAGCTTGAGATCTAATCGTTTTTGGCAGTAATTTTATCAACTCTGAAAGTTTTTGGAATAAATTATTGATGTCATTTTCAGCAGTGTTTTGCATTAAAATTACTTTTGAGCTTGGTGTCGGTTGAGATTCTAAAAGATTTAGTCGAGCTTCCATTTGTGGATAGTTTTTTAACTATGCATGAGGAACCAGTACCATTTCATTAGCCCTGTTTCATTATAACCAAGGTTGAAATAAGCTTTAACAAATTTCTCCGTTTGTTCAAAATATTCCTTTTCCCGGTTGGGCCACAGCCCAACAGGTCTTTAATTTTGATTTCGTATTCTCAGTGTGCTGCTAACGTTAAAGTGATCATGTGCGGAGTTTGTTTTGCACGTCCGCCTCCGTCAAATTGCGCCTGTTTACCTACATATTGGCTTGCTTCTGTCAATGAACTGGCTTTGCATTTTCAGCCGTTACATAGGCATGGTACAAAAATCACAAAAAAATCCTTTCCCAGGAATCGATCCAACAGCCGTCGGAATATGAGTACCACAGCTAAACCACTACACCATGCCGCCTACATGCCTTTTAGAACTAATAGTGTACTAAAAGTTATTCGATAAGGTACATGTCTAGAACATAATTGGAAAATTTGCTGATAAAATGTTCATGACATACATACATGCCTATAAAACAAAATCTTTTGAAAGTTTTGCAGCGTGATTAGCAGGTTTAATAAGTGTGCATCAAAAACTACATATTAGCTGTCCCAACAGGTTTACGATGGCCACTGGCCAATGTATTTAAAAATTAAAACTTTTTGCTTCTGAATGTTTTTGCCGAAAATTGGGCTTGTTTGTTGTATTGAGTGTTCTAAAGACAAAATACAAAACTGAGGTTTAAAAGCCCGTAGCAGTTTAATTTCCTTTTAGTTTAGCTGAACTCTGGATTATATAATAAATTATAAGCAATGTCGCTGCATGATTTTAAAGTGTCATCTGCCAAGTACTGTACGCGTTCACCAGACATTATAGTTTGTAGCTGGTTAAACGAGTTTTGCCAATAGTTTGCCATATTTAAAATTAATATTACAAAAGTTACATTTTATATCATAAAAATAACTAGGCCAATTCATACAAATCTATTAGCCACAAATTTAATTGTGTTTATTTTTTTGTACATATACTATTGTATGCTCAATGTGAAATGATGCATTTTTTACTTTGACTTGTAAATCGGCGGCAGGGTGTAAGTCTATTAAAAGTGCGCCGAAAGGTACAGAAGTAGCTTTTTTGTAAGCATCTACTAAAAATTTTGGATGTTCAGGAAAAAATTTGTTTGTTCAACGCAGAATCATACCATAATCTCTAGCATTTTTTAAGTAGTATCAGTAAGTAGTTTGTAGTATCTGTTTGATGTATTTACTTTCAAAAAAAATTCCGAATGAAAAAAATTACTGACCAACGAGCATGATGAGATAATCTAGTGTACAATGGACTTGAAAATTTATTGTTTGCAACGTTTCACACATATCATCTATAAATAGTGCTTTGTTAGATACTGTATCTGGGTCAGATTCAATTCGATTTATTGGAAAACCCTTTACAAATTAAACATTTGGACATTCTTTTTTAATAGAATCGTATGCTGGTTGCAAAGTTGTGTAGAACCAGAAGATGGTTTCCTATTTTCTGTCCAACAAATTTTCTTGCTGATTTAAAAGTTCAACAGCCCAAAACGTTTTCCCTGAACCAGTGTGGCCCCAGAAAGTACCATAGTAAATGGCGTAACAAAATGCATTGTGATATAATAATATAACATGTACACTGCAATGTTTGTAAATAATGTGATTTCGTGTAATATTGTGTCTTAAATACAATATTATAACATCCATTTACTTCACTGTATATAAGAATTGCAATGAGTATATTAATACAGACATTTTTCAAAATCAAAACATGCAAACACACTCAAAGTTTGCTCTGGTTGGCGAAAAAAATAATTTTAGGTATACCGTGCCAACTCTAAGAACACTGGCATGTCCACTGTTAGCACAGCCATGTAGTGTTAAGTCATAAACATAAAAATTATAACCTGAAGCATAGCTTTCATAATAATTAAAGGGGATGGCAGTTTTTTCAACTTGGGCATATTGGTTTAAAATCATAATTTTGTACGCAACACTTGAAAAACTACGATGGCTATAGTCCGATTCCAACGAACGAGATAAGGCATCGCCACCGTTTACCTCAAGAAATATTTGGTTTAATTTGTGGTTCTCAAAATTGAAAGAGTTACTTTAGTAGTGTCCCTCGAAAATTTTCTTGTTTCAATAAACCTATTGTTACTTTCCGTAGTAGCTCACCGCCATAAAACCCTTTTTTTAAAACACTGGCATTGGCAGGTTGCACAAAAAACTCTTAAAAACTGTTACTACTTTTTGTACAAATGGATAAATATCAGGTGCTTTTAAAAGACGGGCTTCAATAGCGTTAAGCGTCTCTCGAGTTGGAAAATTTTTTGTAATAAATGGAAGCACTATGAATTATAAAACTAATATAAAACTAAATTCCTGATCTGCGTTAGTCATAAGACAGAATGTTGGTTTATTTCGCTGAAATCCGAGCATAATGTATACATTCGGTAATATTGGTGGATAAATTTTGCATAAGTTCAACAAAATCGGACCAAACAATTCTGCAATGCGCTGGTTTCGCACCTGTGCCAATCTCGAGCTAGCACCAAAATTCAGCATAGGATCTGGAAATCCATCACACCGAAACTAATTTAACACAAACATTAAACCTTTTAGAAAATTATTCTTAAGTGAAATGTCAAACTTGAATAAAGCCGTTAAATACGCGCACATATATTTGGAGGTCTAACTTGTACTCCATTAAACAAAATTTCTACTGCACTAAACAATCAATTTTTTTAGCGTCCTCACAGCTGCAATGCCGCTCGGAAACGACTCGATCTGTGCTCAGCCTGAGAAGGCCAGGAGGATTACCCGTGGCTTGCCAACAGGCGTTACTTATTTTACATATTGTGTGTACATGTGTATGTTCGCCTCGCTGTGGCTGTGCAGATATTATGACTGGCTCCTCTATATTGACCGCAAATATGACAATGATCTGCGACCTTGTCATTGTCTAGCAAAAAACTTTTGCAAATGTTGCAATTAGATGTTGAGCTAAACTGTAATGCATCTTGTTTACTCATACGCATAGATTTTTGTAAATTGTAGATGCGTTGTTGGTATGTATTTCCGAGTTGTAACAAATGATGGAGGAAGTGTTTTACCGGATTTTCACCACGATACATCGTTTGCGTGTTGCTGATCGTAGCAACAACCAAATGTTTCCAACAGACCATAACTGCAGGGTAAATGTAAATAAATATATATTCACGTAAAAACCAGGTGCTATTTTTAGATTAACGTGAAATTCATGTGTTAATTTTAGATTCACGTGAAATTCACGTTCTAAATTCAGATTCACGTGCTATTCACGTTCTAAGTGTAGCTGCACGTGAAATTCAAGTGCTAAATTTATATTCACGTGCTATTCACGTTTCAAATATACCTGCACGTGAAATTCAAGTGCTAAATATATATTCACGTGCTTTTCACGTTCCAAATATAGCTTCACGTGAAATTCGCTTGCTAAATATAAATTCACGTGCTATTCACGTTCCAAATATAGTTTCATGCGAAATTCATGTGGTATTTTTAGATTCACGTGTAGTTCAAGTGCTAAAAATAAATTCACGTGAAATTTGTGTGCTAGTTTTAGATTCAGGTGCTAAGTATATTTTTAAGTTCACGTGCAGTTCAAGTGCTAAAACAAAATTCACGTGAGTTTAGTGTGCTATATTCAGATTCACGTGACGTTCACTAGCTATATTTAGAGTTACGTGAAATCCAGGTGATATAGTGAGTTTCACGTGCAATAATTATAATATTCATGCTTGTACACATGACGTCTAGAAACAGTATCTGTGTTATAATATAACTACCTAACTACTAATCAACCCCTCCCTAAATCTTTTTTCTCGAGAATGAAATTAACCGAAACCCTCTTTTCAAAAATCCAACCCTTTTTTCTGTTTTTCCGTTGAAAGAAAAAAAACCTAAAAAAAAACACCCACAAAGGATATCTTATCTGACTCCGGTTGTATTATCAGAACAGGTCTTGCTTTTTTTTTACTTCCTAGTTATTCTTCTTCCTTTTTCTCTTCCCCTATTTCTTCTTCCCGTCTATTACCATCTTGGGCGGCCCGGTTCGGCCCCCCCCCCCCCCCATAACTCTCCCCTACACCCTCAACCCTCACCTCCCCCCCCTCATGTAAACTCTGCTGTTTCGGGGCTGGTTGAAACAAAAAAAAAAATCCAACCTCTCACTCCTTACATTTCTTTTTACTCTTATTTCAACTATCCCTTTTTATATTTTATACCCACAACTAAAAAACAAGCACACAATTGTCCCCCACCCCACAACCCTAAAAAAAAAGAAAAAATAGTTCATCAGTAAAAAAAAACTCAACTCCACCCCCCCCTGTCTTTGCCACCAACACTCCTCCATTGGAACTGTTCCCTCAAGAGTTGTACAGCACCTGCCTTATACAAAAAGCTGTCGCCCACTCCTTTTTCTCCTTTCCCCTTTTCTTCCACACAAATAAAAAGCGCTAGACTCCCCCCCGGCGCCACCCAACAAAAAAAGATCCTCGATAGACTCCCCCCCTCTTACCCCCACCCCATGAGTTCTCTTAAAATAAAAATTTCAATTAAAATCTCCTCTCCTCTTCCCCCCCCTCCATTAGAAAAAGAACTGGACGGGGAAATTCCCCCCCCCTTTTTCTTCCCCCCCACTCAATTATTCAAAATATCCCCCTCCCCCTCCCCTCCCGTGGAAAAAAAAGCCCCAGAAAAAAAAAAACACCTCCTCTCCTTCTTACCTCTCTCTTTTTTAACATATAAGTCCGTTTGTCCAGTACTGATCAAATTTACTGGCATGAACAATAATGTCTTTGTTAGTTTCCAAAAGCAAGCGTTCTAAATCAGGATTCTGCCTCACTTTTTCACGTACTCCACATTCCACAACTTTTCGACAAATTGGACCCCATTGTTTAGGTGAAAACTCTTTAGCTTCGTAGCCTAACTGCTTTGCCTTGAATGGTGACCATGTTTGTAAAATTTGGTAATGCGTATTCCAGTCATTAAAAAACTTTGCCTTCTCCGATTGGTAAAACTGCTCCACACTTCTATAATGTTGTCCACAAACTTGAAAAGGATAGTGACAATTAAAGTTGCTAAATGGATGCCAGCCAGTTGTAAAAAATAATGCAAAACGTCCGTCTGTCAACTCCACGCGCTTTTCATATTGAGAAATGGAATTAGTAGTTTGAGTTTCAAATGATGACTGTTGATTACTTGTGTGCGTGTTTTCTTCCTTTCTGTGACAATTTTGATCGTGCAGTTTACGTTGGCGTAATGTTTTAAACGTTTGATTACAACAAGTTCGAGCCAATCGATTAGCATGCATCTTCAGAGTATGCTTACGTCGTTCAGAAAGTGTATCAAAAGTAGCATCACACAATTTGCACTTCATCGTAACCAACCGACTAGTAGCAAAACAAAACCAAGACTGAAAATTTTCAAAAACGGTGAAGCTTTTATAGGTTTGAAATAATCACGTGACAGTGACGTAAATGAGTCATCTGTTTCTTGTTCGTTAATAGAATAATTTATACTTCATATAACCGTAATAAATCTTCTCTTGATAGTTCTATTGCACCAATGTTCCCAAACATTACTTGTTTATCATCAGCCAAACACAAGTGTAGTTCAAATTTGGTAGCAGTATATGGACACATTAATGCTGTTGTTTTGACATATGGACATGATTTATCACTGCTGAAACATGTCCACAAAAAAGTTTGAATCTTGTTCAAATTTTTCAGCGTAAAATACCGATGGTTGTTTTTTTGTCTAATGACTATGTGTCCGTTTGATAAAAGCTCAATTGTAACTGGAGCAAACTTGGTGTTTGGCTGGAAATACTTTCGTAAACTCGCGTTTGTTATGGTTGCTGTTTTATTTTCTTCATCAACAATTGCAGAAGTAGGCTTGTAAGCACCTGTTACAGTATTGGATGATGGTGTTAATGGTGATATACTTTGTGGATTCGGTTTTGAGACAGTCACAGCTACACTTTGTTTTCCAAATGAACGATAAATAGCCGTCGCAAGTGTGGTATATAAAGTGAGCAAAACTATACAAGATATAGACGTCAGCAATACATATTTTTTAATATGAATTGCTACTATCCTTTGATTTACTACTTGAGATTCGGTAAAAGACATTTTTCATTTATACATTTTTTCACTTTACTTGTCTTTTATTGTTTCAGAATGTCTCCAATGAAGCTGATGATCATCTTTGGTTTGTCACTGATCGTTTTGGGTACCCCACCCAACAATACTTCAAATGTCGAAATCATAACAATCGACGATGGTGATGATGATGTGGTAACTACAAGCCATGACCTGACAGAGTCAGATGAAGAGCTTAGAGAGTTTACTCTTGAGCCGAGACTTGACCAACAGCGTCCCCAACAACAACAGCCTCAGGATCAGCAACAAGGACAACCGCAGCAACAACAGCAGCCACAGCAACAACAACATGAACAACAACCACAGCAATATCTAGACCAGGATTTTGTGAAAAAAGTGCTATCGGAAATACAAGTTGTGGTCAACAAAACATATACTGAAGTTCAGCATATGAAGCGGAAGATGGAAGATTATGAAGAACAACTCCATCAAATATATGCCACAGCTGCCCGGACAGAAATGTCAGTGGAGAATCTGGAAGAAACAGCAAGAAAAGCGGAAGACGGTGAGGACAGACGATCAATGACCCCAGCAGATGAAGAAGATACTGATGAAAACGAACCATCAACAAGCGGCGAAATTGGACACATAACGAAACGGAAAAATGTCTCAACCAATACTTGTTTTGACGTTATTGAAATTGACTCAGATTCGGAGATGAATATGGATGAACCATCAACTAGCACCGGCATCACACATAGAAAAAAACCAAGGCTGATGTCCAACAACACTGAAATTGAAAATCATGCTGATATGGAGTCAGAAGAAATTTGCGTAATTTGTCAAGAGGCAAGAAACACGCATCCTGTCAGCTGTGGACATGTTTTCCACAGTGAATGTTTGGATCACTGGCTGGTGATGGAGCAGAAAACAGAGTAGGTTTTTGCATTACTTTTATTATATATTTTATGTGAAAACTGACTAGGTTAATATTTTAGTTTTATTATATATTTTCATGCAAAAACAAAAGGATTATGTTTTAATGTTATAATATAATTTACGCAAAAATACATTCTATGCTAAATATTTTATCAACCTTATTTTTTATGTTTCTTGGGTCGGTAGACATTGCAAAAAATGATTGATTAAAACTAATTACAATAAACAAAATATAGTTATAGGTTGTATATGTACGATGTGAAATTATATGAAACTATACCAATAGTTTTGAATCGTTTGTTTACAGATGTCCATTGTGTCGAAAAGTGATCCTAGACGTCGATTCTCAAGAAGAATTTTTTCGTGACATACAAGCCCAGTTACCCGCTCCAAACATTTCCCAATCACCCCCTTGGTTGACCCCTCCACCTACTCCAGCAGTTCTTTCGTCAGAATCCGAGTCGGAACTTGATGAAGAAACTGATTCCGACTTTGATTACACTCCAAATCATAGTTTTTAGTTGCTATTTAGTTATTTTTTGCTGTGCTTTAGTTTAATATACCTCATTATGCTACCTCAATATTGCTTGCAGTGTTGTGTTGTTTTTTACTACAAACAGTGAACTATATTTGAACTGTAAAATAAAGTCTAATATTATAATGGTTTTCAAGTGTTATTTGTTGTTAGAATCTTAAGATCATGTAGGTGTTATACTGATAGCTAAGTTAGGTAAACGAATTGAAATAGTAATAAGTTATATTAAATTTATGTATTTTTTCAGAAAAGAAAAAAAGATAAAAATGAATGAAGAGACTGCAAGCGAACTGCACCAAATATATCCAGAAGAAACAAAAAAATTAGAGCAACTAGGGAAAGATATTTACAAATACTTTGATTTAGCTGAGTTAGACAGAGTAAAACTAAAATGTGACTGTATGCTGATTAGTTGCTTTTCTTTTATTTTGGCATTCCTAGTTTTTACGTTGGAGCTTTGTGTAACTGGTGATAGCAACCATTTCTTCACTTCAATCATTGGCTGTGTATGTGTATATGTTGCTTCATTTATATTATGTTATAGATATTGCGTAGACTCATTTCCTTGGTTAAATTATATTAACACAATTTTTAACGCTGAAGGTCTTGTTTTGGAATGGGTTGATCGTAGAGCTTATGGTATTAGTCTAGAATACGATGGCTCCTGCAGTATTGATTGTTGCATGCGCTATAGGCTTTCTGACAAAGGTGCATGTGTACAAACGCTAAATTCACTTACATATCACTTCCTTAAACATTGCCGGTCTCGTTGTGGCTTTCGGTTAGCATCAGTCTTAGAGTATTTACACTTAGCTAATACCAGCTGGTTTGCCAATTTGTGTAACTTTAGCAATGTTTGGCAAAATAGAATTAAATGGCGTTTTGACTGTAGTTGGGGGCAGAAGGGAGAAGCTATTTACCAACTCTGGAAATCAAATATTCAAAATTATTTTGCTTTATCACTTCCGCCACCTAGCCTAGAAGGTTTTCGCATAACATTTAACTGCTTTTTTAAAGTGTCTGATAACAAAGACTACAAACCCGTTTACTTTGACGATTTTGAAGAAGAAGTTCCTGGTATACTTGTAGTTGAAATATATCAGGACAAGTTAAAATTTGTAACTATCTTTCCAAAAATAAATGGTATTCGTAGATATGTTTATTTTGATATTGACTATTAGTTATACTTTGTAATAAAAAATATAAAATCGCACTTATCAATAATTTTATGCGTTATTAAACAAACTTACAAAGGACAAACATCAGTTTTAAACAAACATTCAGAAAATTTCCATTCTTTAACAACACAATTGCCGATATATTTCAAAATACGCAGCTCGTTGTGTGCGCAATGATCATAAGACAACAAGTTTATTTTCATCTTTTTCGTGGTAGTACCAAGAGTATAATACGTTTCTTCTCCCGAACATACCAATTCGTTTTGCCTGTTGAATATTGACCAAGTATAACACATTTCGATCGTTTCATTAGGTTCCAAAAGTTGACGCAGTTCCACCTGACCAGTTAACTCTAGAGCCTTCTTAAAACATGTTAAAGCATCCGTGGATAAGGTAGCTAAATAACAAATCAATTCGAAATTTGCAATAAAAGGTGTTCGCGTCATTAAAGATTCATACTTTTGTTTAATGACAACTCCCCATTCCACCAAGTAGGGCAAAAGATGTTCCAATTTCAATTCATTTGAAAATCGAATAGCATGATCTAAAAGGGGGCTTCGGGGCTTTGGTTCTCGCATTTGCTGCTGCAAGTAGTCGTTGTAGAGGTGGGCCATAATAGCAACTGAAGAAAGTAAGCTGAATAGTCCCTTTTATACCCTAAACTAATCAATAGACATCACATGACTAACCGTCGTGTGACGTATTTCATTCTCATTGGTTCCAGCTGTTATAAAAGGAATGCTTCTTTCTGCAAAATTCATTCTGTGACTTTTCATGATGTTGTTTAGTTTTTCTCTTGTAAGCTGGCTAGCTAACTTTTTCAAATTCAAACCGGATGCAAGCGATTGGTTCGATCGGGTATTGTATGGCTTTACAGCACCCATAATTATAATAATCGGTACACTTATTCTGGCTGGACAATCATTTGGAGATTCTATTGCATGCCAGATCCCACAAGAGCATGTTAATTCTGCGGAAATTGGATATATTCTGAACGACTGCTTCTATAAGGTGGATGGCGTGTACATTGAAAATTCTACAAATTGTCAAAAAATGTTCAACTCTATTAAAGGAACCAAAATCAGCGTTGATGAGAAAAGAGTGCGATACAATGAAACTGGTTATGTACACTATTATCCTTACTGGGGATTTATTATTTTTTTTGAAGGACTGTTGTTATATTTACCTTTCGTCATGTGGCATAATTATGCAAAGTTTCGCATACGTACTCACTTTGAAAATATTCCTGGTCATGATGTCGACATCAACAAAGTACCTTTACGAAGTTTTTTTGTACACAGAACAGCTATTTTTGTTATAATATTACTATGTTTAATATTTCACAGCGTTCTTTTGCTACCCTTAATCAGAAATTACTTTTGTTTAAGTACTTCCTCTTTTGCAATCAACGTATATTGTACTACAAAGTATTATGGAATTGGTCAGATACAGCAACACATTATTCCATGTATTCTACCGATTAATCATTACGTTTGGAAATTTTTTCTAATGGGATTCTTGATATTTATTGGTCTGGTGATTGCGTTAATCGTGAACATGGTTTTGTATAGAAAAATATAAAAAAATAAAAGTTTCTATAACTGACGACTATAAACGTTTCTATGCGTGACTTAACTGAGTGACTCATCTGAATAAGTCATCCAGATGACTCATGAGTCAACACGGTGAATCATCTGTATGACTCAACCATTTCCGTTATTTTATGAAATTCATCTTGTTCTTTCTGATGACTCTGAGTCATCTGGGTGAGTCATCTGGGTGAGTCATCTGGATGCATCTGGATGAGCCATCTGGGTGAGTCATCTGGATGAGTCATCTGGGTGAGTCATCTGGGTGAGTCATCTGGGTGAGTCATCTGGGTGAGTCATCTGGGTGAGTCATCTGGGTGAGTCATCTGGGTGAGTCATCTGGGTGAGTCATCTGGATGAGTCATCTGGGTGAGTCATCTGGATGAGTCATCTGGGTGAGTCATCTGGGTGAGTCATCTGGATGAGTCATCTGGGTGAGTCATCTGGGTGAGTCATCTGGGTGAGTCATCTGGATGAGTCATCTGGGTGAGTCATCTGGATGAGTCATCTGGGTGAGTCATCTGGGTGAGTCATCTGGATGAGTCATCTGGGTGAGTCATCTGGGCGAGTCATCTGGATGAGTCATCTGGGTGAGTCATCTGGGTGAGTCATCTGGGTGAGTCATCTGGATGAGTCATCTGGGTGAGTCATCTGGGCGAGTCATCTGGGTGAGTCATCTGGATGAGTCATCTGGATGAGTCATCTGGGTGAGTCATCTGGGTGAGTCATGATATGTGAGGCAGACTGACTCCCTGTCAGGAAACAAGGTCATATCAGGAACTGACATAAACGTATGATAAACATAGGCTCCTGGCGTGGTATTTCGTGGCTCAGAAGCGGTATGCTTTTTAGAACAAGTAGCTCCATAATTCCTAAATTTAGCTAAGAAATACACGCTAAAGATAGGTTACTGGCGTAGTCCAAGGTGGCGTAGAAATTATATACTTTTTAGGAGAAGTTGCTCCAAAACTGCAAAAACTTGAAGTCAAAAACACACGTTAAACACATCTGGCTGCGATATCTTATTAACGGCCCGAAAATCTACACACAATCTTAACTTTCCTCCTGGCTTAGGTACATACAACATAGGAGATGCCCAGGGACTTTGAGAGGGACGAATCATTCCATGTTTTAGCATCTCGGTTAATTCTTCCTGGAGCGCTTTCCGCAAGTGCACCGGTAACCGATATGGGGGTGAATAAATGGGATCTGCATCTCCTGTGTTTATAGAAGCCTTCAATACCTTACACTTGCCTAAATCGTACGGGTGCTGGGAAAATACATCTCTATTATCGGCTATCAACTGCAACAACTGGGACTTCTCTTCACTACTTAGGGACTCATTAATAACTAGCTCTTCAAAGGGGGGTGGCAGATCCTTAATCGACTTGGGGCGCCTATTATACGGTACATAATTCACTTCATTCACTTCCATTCTGGGCCTAATAAACTGAAAACACTTCTGCTGGCGCGGATACCTTAAGGGCCTTGCTTGTCTACTTCTATAATCCATTCTCTCTACTGCGCCTAGGGTTTCACCTTCGTAAATGGTAATGGGGTCGTTACCATAATTCTCTAATGCTACAGGTACACTTCTATTACGCACACACACTCTAGCCGGCTGCACAATCATACTTCCACGCTCCTTATACGGACAGGG
Source organism: Trissonchulus sp. WLG1_4 (assembly GCA_030248245.1). Taxonomy (NCBI): domain Eukaryota; kingdom Metazoa; phylum Nematoda; class Enoplea; order Enoplida; family Ironidae; genus Trissonchulus; species Trissonchulus sp. WLG1_4. Next base: position 35,289 of record JASANF010013723.1, read on the forward strand.
TTCAAAATCAGCTTCATACAATCTACAAAATTGGGGCATCTCTACCATAGCCGTTACTACCATCTTACAATTAGGGGGAACTTCTAACTTACTAATAGCCGACACACGATAAGTCTGATCCGAACTCGATATATTAGCTAACATAAACGACGCATCTGGCCCTCCATTCTTCCTTTCTAACTTAACCTGTACCTGATTCTGTTCTACCTGTACACTAACATTCTTAAACAACCGCATAAAATCCGTACCAATTATACAACTATGGCGCACTCCTTTCGCTACTACAA
>JASANF010013724.1:0-25342 GCA_030248245.1 Trissonchulus sp. WLG1_4
CGGCATGAGTATTGGGCTACCTAAGGCCTAAGCTCTTGTAGTCTACCTACCGTTGCGCCTATTCATTAGTTATTAGTTATTACTTCGTCTGTAGTAGAGTAGGATATGCTATTTTTTAGTGTTTTATTCTATTTTCCAAGTACTTTAATTATATAGCTTGTGAGCCATTAAGCTCTATAGAGTTTTCATTTCAGTGTTCAGTGATTATTTATTTGTATATATGCAAAAGAGGTGAAAGTATGGTTTTTTAAATATGATATTTTTCAGGGAGAGAAATCTTTCCAGTTGAAACTGTTGGCTTTTTCGATCAACGTGAGCGCATTTGTTTTGAGCCTTTATTTTTTCCTGAGGCAGAATTGGCACTGTGAACCGGGAGGTGAATTTATGTTTATTTATTTTATTTCTTTGTGAATATTTCCCACGCTGGCACACTTTTGACCCGCTTGCTACGGATTCATTAACGATTGTAACGAGTTTTAGTTTAGAATTTTTTAAAAATTGGAGTTGTTAAAAAAGTTGTTGTTATTGAAAAATAGCTATTCATAGCTCGATTTTACAAATGTGTTTAGCTCAACTCCCAATTAGCCCAATTTCTGACTGCACACAAGACGAGTGTCAGTCTGTCTCGTTTGTATGACACAGTAAGAGGACGCTCGCTTTTCTTCGAGGGATTAAAGGAGTTTATTTTAAAGCCTCGTTCATACTCGTCCTTGACCTTATGGTTTTGTCCTTAAGCAATTATTCAAAGAAAACTACCAGGCAAACTATGCCAATTTTTCGCATACAGAAAGTTCAGGTCACTTTTTAGTTACTACTCAATACATTAGCCGAAAGACTTTTATATGTCTCCACAGTAGGGTTGTTTTGATGCGACCCATTTTCATTTGATTTGATTTGATGTGGGCTTCTCGAAAATCAATTGATTTGATTTTGGGCTTCTCAAAAATAATTTGATTTGTTTGATGTGGCCTTCTCAAAAATCAATTTATTTGATTTGATTTGATGTGGGCTTCTCAAAAATCAATTGATTTGATTTGATTTGACGTGGGCTTCTCAAAAATCAATTGATTTCATTTGATGTTCGAATACTTTTGATTTGATGCGGTTTTGATGTAACTACTGTCAGTTGAAAAACTGTATGTGATACTATGCAGCATAATGTCAACGGGATGCTATCGAAGGTGTAAATGTTTTGTTTTTGATTGGTTTCACATTTTTACAACGTAGAAGTAGAACAGGTCAAGGGGTATCGTGGATGTAAACAAGCCGTTCTGCTGAGAGAAACTGTTATGATATTGTGAGCTCTGAGTGTCAATATATATTCCATACTCATTGACAAAATAATATTTAATTCCCAATTTCAGCACTAAATAGCTAGAGTTTTGTGGGCCGGGCCGGGCCGGGCCACACGTATGACCCGTGAGGCGGGCTCGGGCCTAGCCGCTGGTCTTGGACCGGGCCCGCGTATAACAGCCCGCCACCGACCCGCGTGCTAATGGCGAGCCGGGCCGTGGGGGCGTCCTGTGGGCGGAATAAGCCACGCATACAATCTATTTGCACCTATTTGCAAATTTTGCGAGCAGGGCCACAGCTATAACCCACAGGCTATAAAATATATCGACTATAATATACGCCGCTCTTGATGGGGCCACGTAATACACAGGTGATTATTGACATGCCGACAATACAATTACTATGCAATTTATATAATAAAACTATATAATAATAAGTGTACCCTATATGATTACGCATTCTCGCGTCCTTAAACCGAGACTAGATTTTTACATATTAGAAATATTTTTTTTCACGCTGCATCAAAACGACATTAAAACTGCATCAGAACCCAAGTAATTTTTTCAGTTTTGATTTGATTTGATTTGATGTGTACTTCTCAAAAATCAATTGATTTGATTTGATTTTATGTGGACCCTCTTAAAAACCAATTGATTTGATTTGATTTGATTTGAACCTTTTGAAAATAGATTGATTTGATTTGATTTGGACCTTTTGAAAATTGATTGATTTGATGCATCAAATATCAAAACTGCATCAAAACTAGTTTTGATTTGATGCAGTTTCCACATCAAAACAACCCTACTCCACAGCACTGCACTAGCTAACCGAAATTTGTCCTTGTCCAGTCTTTGTGTCCTCAAGGACAAGTATGAACCGACTATGAGCCGTGTCCCAGTTGTCCTTTAATGTGTTCTATATGATTTCAGTGTACTCTCTTTTCGCCCTGTGCGAGTACTGCGTGGTGCTGTCCAACATCGCCTTCCACGCCACAGTCTACTACGATCCGCAGGACAAGGCTCTCATGATCATCACCACAACAAACCCCACCACACCCACCAGTCTCATGGCCAAGACGTCTTGATTAGAAGGATGGGAGGTGGGGGTTAGGGATAGGACGGAGGCTGTCGGGTTCTGGTGAAAATTTTTATTTTTGCTGGCATTTTTTAGGCAAAATTTTTTAGGTATTTGTAGGGGCTCCGACTAAAATGGGTGGCACTAAAGTCACGATGACACGATTTATAGGCGAAAAACTGGACTTTTAGGCGTGATTGAAAATTCACGAATTCGCGATTCAAAAAAATTATAAAATAGGAAAAAACCAAACTATAGATAGGGACATAGCTACAATTAAAATGTCCTCAACCGTCTTTATGGAAAAATTTGTTGCCCCCCTATGCCAGGTGTAAGTTTGAGATGCAAGTTTAATCCATGTTATGAATTATGTTCAAGTTTTTAAGAATAAATACTCAGCTTCTTCGATACCAATTTTGTTTTACTGGAAGGCAGGTGTACTGGATACATTATACATTCTTGGTTTAGCGTGATAGCAAAGCATTTATTGCAATGAGGTTTGGTCCGTTGTGTTTATGCCTGCCTGTAGATTTAAAACGAAGTCAAAAATTAAAAGAATTTCTAATTTTTCATTTTTTCTAATATGTATATATTTTTAAATGAAAGAATTCTTGGGCACTAAAAAATCTAGACATAGCATTATCTATCAGCTTTGCAGTAACTAGTTATAAATATACCTAGTTGGTGATATGAGTTAGACTTTTAGCCTAATCCATATGCAATTTCACTTAAATCTTTCTCGATTAATAACGGTGGGAAAAGTTGGGCACACCGTATCTATGTCTTAAACACATCAGCTAGGTCATGTGTTTGTGCTTTTGTTTTATTGTGCAATTGGTGCATTTACATGTGCATTTAGCATTTTTATGTGTATATATACATGTGTTTGGTATCATGGCTGTAGCTGGCTTATAGTTGTGTTCTGTACTTAAATACCTGTGAATCTGAAGTAAAAACATTTATTGATTTGTTTTTTAACTACATCATAAGTCACTGACTATTACTGCACATTATCTGTAAATACATTACTCAAGTCTGACACAAAATTGTTGAAATAGTTGAACCACTTGAGAAAACCAAACATGTAATTTAGTAACGAAAAGTATAGATTTCGACTATCAAGAGTACAGCAGTCGCAGAAGTCATGCCACTAAAATAAAGAAGTGACAACTATTTTTTGTCAGGTTTTAATTCAGATCGATTTAGACTTTTTAGACATATTTTCTTTGGTGCACGATGTGCCAAAATACATGCTCTATGATTAGAGTAGTAAAAAATGAGCACTAAATCGTAATTGAGTTTATATTTGGTTGGTATGGCTGAAGCGGAAAAATTGTGTAAACTAGAAAAGAAAAATGCCCTGCGGAAAAAAGTCATAATAGGACGAGTTGCCTGGTCTATTCATAAAAGAAAAGTATCAGTGACAGCTAATATATTGGTTTTTAATTGGTGTGGCTGAAGCGGAAAAATGACCTACTAAAAGTTTGGAAACTAGAGCTTAACGATGTAAGAAATAGGCCGCTTTGCTGCGCCCTATTATTGCGGGCACTATCGGCTCATGCTGGCTCCTGTAATCCTCTCAGTTCAACGAAACAATGTAAACTTAAATCTTTCGTACAATTTAATCCTGATTTGAATTTCCAAGTGAATGTTGATTTATTTCCAGGCATAGCGTTAACCGTAGAATAGGCTGAACGTGCACAGCTTGTACTTCAATACAATATCAATATTAATCAACAGTAAGGTTGATTGATATCCTGCTAGCGGAAGCCTCAACATTGCCGTAATTATAAGTTTGTTTTTCTATTTTGTAAACGTATGCTCGTCATTTTACACGCAAATTTGACCACTGAGCGCTGAGAGCTGTTAATTTTCTGCCCCGAAAATTGCCCTCAGCTGCATACGTTTTAGCGTAGCTAAAGACGATCATTCTGAAGACCAATTCATACTTTTCCTGGAGAACACAGGGACAGAGACAATGACACATTTAGTCAGCGCTTATCAGGTGAACAAGTATAAACTAGGGTTTTACATTTGGCTAATCAAATGCTGTAAGACGAAGACCTACTTAAATTTATGTGTACTAGCCTATGATTTTATTAAAATGTAAAAGTTTAATTATAAATTCGCCTACTTCGTTCTTCGATTGGACCGTGTGACACGATGATGTAAGTACAGAAGTACGAATCGACACTTTGCAATCTACACTGCGCTGCCGTGGTGCCCGCAATAATAGGGCGCAGCAAAGCGGCCTATTTCTTACATCGTTAAGCTCTAGTTTCCAAACTTTTAGTAGGTCATTTTTCCGCTTCAGCCACACCAATTAAAAACCAATATATTAGCTGTCACTGATACTTTTCTTTTATGAATAGACCAGGCAACTCGTCCTATTATGACTTTTTTCCGCAGGGCATTTTTCTTTTCTAGTAAAGCTGGTTGCATTTTGTCCTGTAATAGCCTGACCCTATATGTACCTGCGCGGTTACAATTGCTTGTCAAGTAATCGATAAACCTTTTTCAATTATGCAGATGATCACATGCAATATGCATATAGCCAGGGGCGTAGCCAGGGGGGGGGGAATGGGGGGAATTCCCCCCCCGAAATTTTTTCCGACTGAAATTTTACACAAGGGTCCCCCCTTTGGTTTTTATGGTCCGGCCGGAAAAAATTTCCGATACGTCTCCAATTGACCAAATTTGGCCTAAAAATCAACATTTTCCCCAAATTTTTTTGGGGCGCCCCCCCCCACCCCCCCACCGACTTTTTTGGTTTTTTTTTCTTTGCTCCCTTTGTCTTGCATGAAAGCATATGCATGTGTATATAGTTGCATTGTGCACTATGTATTTGCTTAATACACTGTATAATGTATCGTTTTAGCAGTTTTATTGTTACAACAATGCCAATTTTAGTAAATGTACAGTTGTTAATGTCAAAAAATTTCGGAAATTTGCAGATTTGCTAGCTTCCGGACCCTTTGCCGGCCCATCATTTTTGTAAGTTTCGGAGTTTTGAGCTCCAATTTTACGTCCGATGCTGCTGTGATTGAAAATTAGCATTGTTTTTGACCGATAAATGCTATTATGTGTCGTTTTTTGCGTTAAAAATAGCAATGAAATGCATTTTAACACATTTCAAAAAATCGAAAAGTCATTCCCCCCCCCGAAATTTTTTTCTGGCTACGCCACTGCATATAGCATATTGTTTTTGTGACTTTGTTTTTTGTACTTTATCGCGTTTGTTTATGGCTGGGTAGTGGAAGACAGCCCAACAGACTTAAGATTTTTTTTATTACAACGTTATGATCGGTGATGACTGTGACAAAAAACCGGTTAAGGAATCTAATAGGACAACTGAGATTGCTGCAGTGCTAGAAAACCCGCTTTAACTTAATCACGGACTCAGAGCCGGTTAACACAGTTCGGATATATTTTCCGGCAGAATACTTTTATTTACATGCTGACTATTGTTACATATCACAGTAATTAAAAGTACACATGACAAATAATGAAATAAGAAAAATAACAACTTGATAAAGCTATACTTATCGGAATGCCTCACAGATCCGTTTGGCCCTGTCGGTAAGGCATTACCCTAAAGACTGTAAACTTATCATAGTTCATGTAATGTATATAAGTGTCATTTTTTGCAATTTTACAAACGACTAGTTCTAACGTCTTTTTAAGCAGCCACAGATCGAAGTTTGTGCTTACAAACTAACACCCAGGAATTTTTGTGAGTTCCAATACGGTTTTCTCGCACGTATTTTCAAGTTTTCACAGCGTTTTTGCCTTCATTAAACTGGCCAAACTTTTCTTCACAAATTCATTGTTTGGCTCGATGCTGAGAGCTGCTCGATACGCCTTTTCAGAATCCTCCAGTCTTTTCCAGCGATGATATAACACGCCTGCAACAGGAAACTTTGGTACTAAAGTTTGACCAAAACTTTAAAACACAGACAAAATAAAACCTGCGATTTCATTACAAAAACGTTGCCGAAAACGTACAATGTTCCACACATGCCAGCCATGAAGAATACAATGCATAAGCTGCTACAATCCCTCTCCACGTTTTCTCTAGGTATTCAACACTTTTTGGTCAGACTTTAGTTGCATATGTACTAAAAACACTGCTACATTTATACGATATGGTTACTAATAACAAATCTGTTAACATAAGCAAATAAAACACGTAAATTGGGTAAATGCATACAAAAATATAATACAAAACAATTGTAACAAATCAGATCAAATAAACCTACCTAAATTGGCATAAGCTGAAGTGTAATCAGGCTTTAGTAGGATGGCTTTCTTAAACATCCTTTCGGCTTCGTTCATTTTGCTGGCTCTGCCCAAAGCATTGCCGCAGGTGTAATACAGTCCCGCGTGGGAATCAATGTGGGATAAGGATTCGGATATCAGTGATTCCGCTAAGTGGAAATTCCCTAGAAAAGAATTATTCTAATATTAGGTTAATTCATGCCGACGACATAAATAGATTTATTCGAAATTTTTTCCGTTATACCAACAGTGTATTCAACTCTTACAGAAGAAGAATGAGACGCTAACTGCTTTTGATATAGCCTACAGTATTTACTTATTCAAAAAAGACCAAAACAAGGGTGGAGTATGAATCTGTCTCAATTTCGTAAAAGTTACCCCAAAAAGGAAACTAATCAAAAATTGACTGACTCAAAATTAACTGCAATATTACCTTAATTTTTTATCATCATGTTTCACGAAATTTGCCTTTAGTTTCATTACAATTATTATCGCTTATGGTACAATGCTAAAGGTAATTCTCCAGTGAGTTTATTCAATCTCTGCTGTACCATTATTATCGGCATAGATGATCATGTTTATCCAGGATTTGATGTGTTTCGAATCAATCATGGTGGCGTTTCGCCAATAAGCCATGGCGGACGGACCTCGGTTTTGCGATATGTACTGAAACAAAAAATTATGGATAAAATAGGTAGAATAAAACCATTATATAACATAAAGGACTTAGTTATATGTGGAGCCAGTCTTGTAAAACAGTCGGTACACGGCGTATATGACAATATGAAGCGATCAAGGAACAAAGATACTGACAAACTTGATCAGCAGTTTTGTACAATTGTAGTTTTAGGGTGAATCTTTGCAAACAAACTGGACTGGACCGTTAACTGTAGGTCTCCGGCCGGAACTGATTAATGTCGAAAGGATTTTAATCAAATTTAAAAGTTTTTTTTGGAATGGCTACATACATAAACATAAGGAGGGATATAGACAGAGCTGTCATTGCGACAAATAAATTACATATTATTTATAAATTAAATATATATAAATTATGGTGACAAGATGTGAAGCAATTTTTTTACTGATACAGTTTTGACTTCGAATGGCGTTTGTGCCGTTTCTAAAAAAAGTTGGTAAAACCGGCTTTAGAAAAAACTTACAAATTTAAAACTTACCAGGTTGCCAAGATTAAAGTAACAATCAGCACACAGAGGTTTTCGTCTCAAAGCAGTCAAGTAGCTAATTTCTGCGTCTTGATGTTTCAGTTTCGCTGCTTGCACAATTCCCAAATTGATCCACGCTGACACAAAATCTGGCCTGAAAGTATATACAGTTTTTTATACAAACTGGTCACAAAAACCTTATTCATGCACAATAAGTACCAAATGTTGGCGGGCAGTTTTGTTGGAAGTGCTAACGCTAAGGAACCATGACAGGAACAGAAACGACTAAAAAGTCTGACTAGAGAAGGCTAGACCATGAGACAAAAGGAAGCCCGCGATTTCATTACAAAAACAACTAACTGCAAGCAAAAAGTGCAGCAAGTAGTCAAATCATGTTATCCGTTTTGTATCAGGGTTCAACAACTTTTGTTTGTTTCTTGTCTGATTTAAGTATGTGTAACGCGCAAACTACGAAGCCCGAACCACGAACACGTTAAGCCGTTTAATTGCAGAACCCAAAAGCCGAATAGGATACGCAAGCCAAGCCTTCGCTAATAAGTCACCAGTCAAAAGACAAATATTTTTACTTAACAAGTTACATTAAATAGGCTCCCTACATAAGGGTGAGCTCAATAATTTGACCTTTAGCGTCACATATGAATCGTGCTTCAACTTCAATTCGATTTACCGCTAACAAGCTACCGCTAACAAATTACTCAATAAAAAATAATTTACTTTAACTTCACCGCTTTTTGCAATAACTGTTCGGCTTCTGCTAGGTTTCCGTCTGTTTTCAAAATATTTGCCAAATTGTTCATCGCCTGTCCATAGTCGGGAAACAGCCTGAGAGCTTCCCTGTAGTAGTGCACACCACTGGCTTTGAAGCCCTGATCGACCAGAATTTTACCGAGGTTATAGTGAATCTGAAAGTAAGAATACGAATGATCATGGTATCAAAGCTGGCCGAAAAACGCGTCATAATAAAGGTCGATTCATACTAAAGGCCGCATGAAATAGTCACGGTTCATTCTGATCCTATGTATTACTAGTGTCGTGATTTTTTGTCATTTCGCCGGCTCAAAGGACAAATTATATTCACAATAAGTTGCTAAGTAAGGCTCCTAAAATAAACATAAGTTAACAAGTTATAAATTTTTACTGCTAAATACATACGCAAATTTAATGATGACTAAACAATTACAAAAATACAATTATTTATAATTAGAAACATTTTTTACCTTGGCATTTTTGGGGCATACGTTAAGACCAGACTGATACAGTTTGATCTCAGAAAGCCAGTCATCCGTTCTCTGCAATAAATAGAACGCAAAAAAATAGGTAAGATTTAAGTAAATAATATTTACTTATTAAATATTAAATAATTATAGTGAGTAACAAAATTAATCATTCAACAATAAAACAGTATATACTAAAGTCTGACCTAAAGTCTGAACAAACGGTGGTTATGATTGACTGACTTTTCTGACTCAAAATGCAAAAACATTTCATTAACTCCTTAATTAAATATACAGCTGAATTGGAACAAACCTGAATGGATCTGGCAGCGAAAAATAACAGAAATCCCACAACAGCAGTTTCGAAGTATTTCTGAAAATAAAATAGCATTCCCTGCTAATTGCTACCTTATGTTCAAACCTAAGGAGCAAAGATATAAATAAAACTATGCCCTACCATGCTTAACGAGGTGCTGATTATGCATTTTGTGTAGTGCATAATACATACATACAAATTTATCAAATACAGTGGTTTGGGCAAGAATTCACAATCCAACGCTCACAGGAACATTACAGTTTCTCTTAAGAATCAGCGAAACGTTTATATCAAGTTACTGTTCGAGTAAAATATTTAGCATTTCATTCCTTTAAAGGAAAACTTGCGCGTTAATGTTAGGTTGTAAATCCCAGCCCTTCTACAGACCCCTTTGACTAAATGGGAAACAATTGTGCTACACTGCTACATACTTATAAAGAAGAATGTAGACTAAAGTCTGCAAGCAAAACCGCAAAACTCTACCAAAGCTGTTTCAGATTTAATTCCCTGCAGTTTTTCCGCCACGGAGGTCACAGCCAAACTGAGAAGAAGACAGAATCCCATAGACGGAATATAGAGCACCCGTTCCGCCACTACAAATCCAACTGGGAAGAAAAGATTGGACGAAGGAAGGGCGGGCAGCACAAGCAGAGATGAAGCAAAGATTATGAACCTAAAAAAGAGATTGTACATAAACACGTACTGAATAGTTAAAAACAAGGAGTTATCCAAAACTAGATTTAGCTGATTAGATTTAAATTACTTGAAGTGATTAGCCGCCAGTTTATTTCACATGTTTTAACGTCCTAAGAGCCGAGAAAAAGTGCTCTTGGAGAAACGCTGAAGGAAATTGGTCCTGCACTATATTACGGCAAATAACTGATCAAAACACAAACAAAAGACTGATCAAAAAATTGGTGGACTCTAAGACTGTGATTTCATTTAAAAAAAACCTGTGATTTCATTACGAAAAGAACTAATTTCAGGCACCACGAGTACAGTAAGTAGTCGCAAATCACGCCAACTTGTTTAGCTCAGGATTCAGTGATTTTTTGTCACACATTTTTTCAGTTCATCACAAATTGTGCTTTAATAGATAAAAAACCAACATTAACTTCAATATCATACTTTAGATTCTGTTTGGACGAGCTGATTAATTTCCGACTGAGTCCAGCCAGTGCAATCCAGCCAAGCAGAACTAAGCATAATCGAATATCAGTGGTTTTTGTGATCAGTGGAATGCAACCAAGGGACCAATCAAAACACAGCCACGCGGGACAGACTAGAATGCACAGGTTCAGCAACCAGATGTATTGATAATTGATATGCTAAAAATTAAAATTTTTAAAAGTTAATAAAGTTATTACCACATGACGTGTAAAATTAAGTAATTATATAATTTTTAACTATCAAAGCTGAAGATAATAACGCTTAGACATAAACATAGGCAAATACAACTCAGACTATCACAGATTCCTTCCGACCTTTTTTGACTAAAATTGTCATTTGCATTAGTAAAATGTATAATGTTAAAATGTTTGCACATTGCATCTATTGTCCTACTTCCTTAATATAAACAAAGGGAAGGTAATAGTTAAGGTAAAAGTTAATTTCTGACAATTTTCTGGCTGATACATCCCTGGGGTCGGTGCTTACTTGCGTATTGCTATGCTATTGAGTGGCAGATGTATCAGTGCGACATTCGCTACCTGTAACCTTTGTGGGATATAGCAATCTTGCTCAATGTATGTAGCATGTACCCGATAAACAACTGAAGGCAAGAACGCCGCTGGATTTTCTGAGGCACTGAATCTTGGAGGATCGAATCCCATTACAGCCAAGCGGACGAATAATATCAAAAAAGCACCGCAAAATAGGATCAAACATCGAAAACATAGCCAGCGTAATTTAGAGTTCTAAAAATATAAGTTGACGATAACTTTTAGAATCATAAAATAATGTCTAGCGACGATAATAGAAGAAGTAACTAACACTATCTCACAGCGCTAAGCGCTGATCATAACTATTTAATCTTGTAATAATTCTATACAATCTAAAATAGTTCACAAATCTATTTAGAACAGACTCATATCTTCTCTTAAAGCTAGAAAAATTCCTTTAAATTTGGCTAAAAATTATGTAATAAAAAAGTTTTTAAAAATTTAGCGATTTGAGTAAAAAAACTCACCGCGAAACAATGGTTTGTGGAAATTTCTTTATAACTGATGTTGTTATTTTTGTAGTCAGTGTACAAAAGCCGCAGGCGTGTCCATTCTGCCGATAACACTTCACCGTTAACTAGCACGACGTCATACACTACTATAACACCCTGAAATAAAAAAGTAAGAAGTTCATTAGTTAATTTCACGTGAACACCTATACACAAGATATTAAAAATTACAATAAATTTTAATCAACTCGCTCAGTAAGTAGCCACCCTCTAAATATTTGCAGCAAGCTCTCCTATTTCAAACTCAATGATGCAATATTACGCCCAGCCAGGCCCGTCGCATGATGTCATCCAATGGCCTCAATAATAAAACCAAGCGCGTCGGATGATAAACTGGTGTCGGGCAAATGCTTTTTCACTTAAAAGCGAGACTTTTAACTAATTAAATAAATTCAAACATACCAAAGCAGTAATCCCTTGTTCTTTAGCCAACATAGCGGTACCGGACAGAACCAAAGCTTTTGTAACCACCACGGCTTGATGGAATAGCGTCTCTGAAACAATGCAACAGGCATACATACATGTGTTGGATAGAAAGAGGATGCCCCAATTTAGAAAGAATGAAAGAAATGGAGTCGCCGGGAATCGAACCCGGGCCACCTGCTTCGAAGTCAGGCATGCTAACCACTACACCACAGCCCCCGAGTCTCATAGGCCCTAATTCTCATTTACAACAGGGTCCCCCCTTCGAACATCGTTGCGACCCTGCAACGATACTCGGCGATACTCATGCTCCCGGGACGAACCCGATACCCGATGCCTCAAGGGCGGAGCACATTCACACGTAGGCCTCCAAGCCTACTTCAATCACACCACACTCAGGGTTTTCTGGCTTACCCGCAACCACAGGGTTTCTCGATCGACCCAGAACGCTTCTGAACCAATACCGAGGGTTTTAACCGGTTCACCCCTAACCGAAACCGAGGGTTTTTCGGATTACCCTTAACCGAGGGACCACACCAGACAGAGACTATGTACACAGTCACACTGCACACAGCACGAGTACCGTAAGGGTTGAAGTGCCAACCTCAACCCAGGGCATGGGGATCCTAACCCACCTCCGAAGACAGTTCGGGGATAAGGCTGTCCTGAGGACCCGGCCCTATCCTCTCCGGCCTGTCACGGTCGCCACTATGTTGAATAGAAAGAGGATGCCCCAATTTAGAAAGAATGAAAGAAATGGAGGGGCCGGGAATCGAACCCGGGCCACCTGCTTCGAAGTCAGGCATGCTAACCACTACACCACAGCCCCCGAGTCTCATAGGCCCTAATTCTCATTTACAACACATGGACTGAAACGCTTTATTACAATAAGAAAAACAGAATTGCACCCAGTGATATATTATGTGTGTCGCTCACTGTAATTATTCACTGCTAAAGACTACGAAGCATTTCTTTACTCGATTAAACTGTGTAGACTAATCATCTGAGTCCAAAGTTTAGAAATGGTTAATGGACTAAACCGTATTCAATAGAAATTTAGTTGTTTTTTAAAATATAAAATTTAATTCTGCGTTTGACTTTTACATAGCAGGTTATTTGAAATTAAAAAGTTAAACTGAGTTTGTTCTTTTTTTATTAGCACCTCATCGTTACCTTTATTTTCTTGGAGATCGGACGCATAGACCAAAACAGTCAGCAAGAAAAACAAGCCAGACAATACTTCGGCCCGACCAACGATTGCCACTACCTGGAATAAATTACAAAAATAAAAAATAATCTAATTGAATTGAGAAGTGATGCCCATTCAAATGGAGTAATCCAGTAATCCAACAGTGAATTGAAAAGGCAGTTTCACACGAGGGCGCTTTTATAGGCACATTGTATGACCTGCGCCATGGCGTATGAGCGGGCGCACGAGCTTTTATGTGCTCTTGCTGCCGTCGCTCATGCATCTTACATGGCACCATCGAGGAAAATGCGCTTCGTGGGAAATGGCCTTATTACAAACTTAATAGTACAACACTTCACCTTTTCTAAAATTTGGTGAACGACTTCTGGTGATTTTTTTCACCTTGCTCGGCGTTAAGTTTTGTAAGTCCGATTTCTCTCTCGTCTATTTTCTGATCGAACAAATTAACTATGATCACAAAATAAATTTTCTTGCGTTTAGGAACAATTTAGGCGAACACGTAGTGTTCACAAAGTGATCGGTTCAATTAATAAAGCTTCACATTTGAAACCTACTGCTTCTGTATGCACAGGATGTAAGCTGAAAAGGAGGGCAGCCAAGGTCGATGTTCCAGTAGTTGCGGTTGATGCAAGGTTTTGCAACCCAGCTAATATGTGGTCACATAGTTTGGCAAATAACACAGTCACACAGCCGTGCAGAACCAAGTTGATCAGGTGATAGGAGGTAGGGTCCAATGCAGCATACCAGTAGTTCAGCCTAAAACAGGAGTTACATAAATAAGAAATGTAAAAAAAAGTATTCGACGGTGTATAAAACTAAAAACGAATAAATATTTTTCAAGCCTTACCCACGTCTGAACCTCTGATTCATATCTATAGCCGTATGTCAATTCAGCAGAAAAAATTACGATAATTACGCTAGAATCTCTATTCTGTCAAAATCTTTTTAACTAATAGAGGTGTGAAAATTAATTATTTTGGCTTAACGGATACATATACAGTAATATGTATGAATCGACCCTTAATAACGTTCATGCATACTCCATTACCTACACAAAACGCCGAAAGCACACTTTGAGATGTTTCATGCTTTACGAAAGTTTCCCCTTTTGATATACCTACACCTTTCTGTATAACGCTTCGCCTCTTTCTAAAAATTTTACAAAAATATTTGATTGTTTCTGTTTTTGCCACTTATGTATTTGTTTATTTTAGGAAAGCTGCATCTATGTATAATACATATATACATAAACTGTTTGTGTTGTATGACGGTAAAATCGTCTTTGTACGGAAGAATCGTTACTGGTAACGAGTCAGAGCTTCAAATAACTGAATTGGAGACAACCAAATTTAAGACTGATAAACTTGGTTACTTAAAAAACTTCGTTACCGAATAAGGACAGTTGTCCAAAAGACGAAGCTTTATCCAAAAAGACAACGATTGAAGCTTTGCTTTGGTACCAAGAAAGACCATCGTTCAATAACTTCTTTTGTAACAAAAACTCATTACCAGTAACGAACTGTAAACATTATTGTCCTGTAAATAGCACATACATTATACGACCTGTAAATATATATGCTAATTCAATTTTATACTTATAGAGACAAATTCAAAGGCAAATTCCAAGCCATTATTTATTAGGTAATTCACAATTATTTGTCGCCTCAGCGTCGATTTACAACTACGAATGTACGACCGTTCAACGGTAAAATTTGCTAGAAAATAGCTCAGCTAGACTTTCGTAAGCTGAGTGGCTGTATATACAACTGAATTGATATTTAGGATATGAACTGACTCATGTTTTCTTCGAGTTCCTTCAAGTTATATATATATATATATATATATATATATATATATATATATATATATATATATATATATATATATATATATATTGCTTTTAGACAAGTAGTAAACTTTTCGTTTGTATGTAAGTTCACTGAAATGTTTTACGACAATTTTGACTGATCACAAAATTCGATTCGAGTGATCGGGATTCGATCCATCGGGACTCCGGTTCGCCAGGCTGATTTGAATACTTCCACATCGGTCTCAAGTGACGGTTTGACTTTGTTTGTTCTGGTCCTTCCAAACCGTCCCGGCGTAACTGTAGCTAGAGCCGTATCAGAACTGATTCGGTTCACAATCGTTTTCATGTCGTCATGAGGTTTTCGATCAAAACGACGGTCGGAATTCGGCCTTTCTTTGAATTCGACTCGGTTCTTCGGTTTTTCTCGACCGCCTTTCGGATGTTTCATCAAGATGGATTTGACATTGAGTTCTTCTTCGCTGCTGTTTCTTTGCCAAGAACTGCTTTCTTTTAATTTCGACGGATCAAGCTGTCGGATTTTGCGTTCTTTTCGCCGAGGTCGAGATTTCGGAGCTGAAGATTTTCGTCGTTTTCGTGATTTCGGATCTCCATATCGACCTTCCTTTTCCACATCTCGTCTTTCCGTCAGATAGCGTCGTTCAACTTCGGCTGGTTTGTACACAATAGTACCCATCATGACTACCATAATGACGATGATAAAAACCCCCGCAGATATAGCCCCTATTTTCACAAATCCATCCACTGTGAGTTCAAATCCGAATACAAGTTCTGGCCCATAAGCCCAACACAAGTACAAAAGCAAATTCGATTTCAAACTCATAATTATTGGCGAACTGTACTGATTAACGACTGATCAATCTATATATGTAGTTACAATTAATAAGGTGATGTAGTTGTATATATATTAATTAGAGAGCGATCGAGATTAGGGCGGTGCTTTTCATATCTATGTGCCTGTTCATAAATTTTATTAACTGGATTAGATTAACTAGAACAACTTCTGTAACTCATCATAAGATTGAGTATTGACGAAAGTTTATAAAACTTTGTAGAACGACTAAACCGTATCGGCTGCATTTATGTATTACGTATTATTTAAGTATACTTGCAAACATTTATGATTTTAAGTTAATCTTAATATGTTGAGCTTAATCTCGTTAATCTAATTCAGTTGATATCAATTTATGAAAATACTCTGTTTTGTACCATCACAAAGCCACTGTACACACATGACTAATGACGCAATTGCTTTCTTCAAATTCATGACATGTTTGCAGTGTCTCTAAGCCGCCATATGTCAGTGTTGTCGGCGGCGGCGGTCAAACAAAAGCCAGCTAAGGTTCCCATACTCGGTTATGTTTGTTCCATTAAGTAGACTAATATTGTATTTGTCTATTGGCTGTCTATTTGACTATAAGCTGGGGGGGGGGGGGAATTACAGATCTAAAACTGAGACCATAGATAACCCAAACCTCTGGGTAACTAAAACTGTACGCTGTGGCTGTACACACCGTATATGAAATATAGGCCTTATAATGTACTGTGGGCCTAACGTCACGTTGCTTCTAAATGCGCTTATTAATGTAATTATGGGTGTTTGTAAGTGTAAATTGCACTTGTTTTCTATGAGTACAAGTGACAAAATTGGCATATATACATACATATGTAGCAACGTTTTCATATAATATAAATTAAATTATATTATTTCATATATATTTATATATATATATATATATATATATATATATATATATATATATATATATATATATATATATATATATATATATATATATATATATATATATATATATATATATATATATATATATATATATATATATATATATATATATATATATATATATATATATATACGTAACTAAATAAGTTAACCTCATCACTCAAAATTCAGAGTATATAATGAACATTTTTATGGTAATTATTTTGATACAATAAAGTCCAGTCTCCCTAGAGCTTGCTAAGCCATTTATAGTCACGGTATAAGCAGGTAAACAATGTCGGAGATTCACTTAGAGAATTAAACACCTATTCGGTTTCAAGCCATATTTGCTCACAACAAATAGGCTTAGAAGATTTTGAATGAAAGCTTTCTAGCGTAAGACACAAAGTAAAACTTGAATTCTCCATTAGCAAGAATGAGCTGTGACAAAAACACGAACAGTATTTAAGACGCCAGATTCGAACCACTTATCTCCAGATCCGCAGACCGCAATAAGCATCAAGTCCAACTGACCACGAGTAACGACCGGTAATATCATTTCGTTCAAATTGCGCAAATTTGTAAGGAACTGCTCTTAAGCCTTTGAACACAAACAAATCTTTAATGTCAGACGTGCATCCGTTTGTGACGAGTGACGACATACATAACTTATATAACTTCAGTGTTCTGAATCAATCAAAACGGTCTTTTGGATTGTTTTCCTATATAGCTTAAAAACTGGTAAATTATCACGCGGCGGCAGAGGCGCCGCGTAATATACTATACATAGTGCAATCGCCTTCCATGATTGCATGCAGTTCTGTGGTGATACTGCTGGCAGGTATGTATGTACTCTGCCACTCGACTTTGGCTAATAATTTAACGCAAATAATATAATAACGAATAATAACGCAACGCAAAATTCAGACTCATTTTTTAAAAGGGCTGCAGCAGCTTTAGGTATAGGTATTATTAAACTAAACTTACTGACGATGTATAAATTTTCTAAACTGAACGTTTCCAACTGTTTATGCTCTCATAATTAGCCAGAAATTGAGATTCAAGAGAGACAAATTCGGCCCTTAAATGTGGCTTTAATAAATTTTGGTGCCGCGTTTTAAATTCGAAGAATATCCTCAAGCACTGCAAGCATATCGCAGCAAAATCTATTCAGAATTAATTTACATTACTTTACTCGCAAAGCGTGCATGTTGCGAAAGAAAAAGAATCGCCAATTGTTGAAACTGTGAAGGGAACTTTCTACACAGAGTTCGATTATACTAGATCATAAAATTGCCCTTGGTGCATGGAGCATACGTAGGTATATGTGTCTACAATCCATTCTCTTGTGAACGAAGCTTTCGCCTCAGATTAAGCTCCAGAATAGCTCGGGCGTATCTAAGCACTTCTAAACAGAAACGCAGGTGACTGGAGCTGCGGCGAAATTAATTTCAGACAATTCTCTAGACAATTTCATTTAATAGGACACTGACAAACCTGCCAAGCACCAAACTGATAATGTCCCAATTCACACTAAACCCTTAATAAAAACGTCAACCGCAGGTTACAGAAAAGCGATACCTCAATCTGACAGTATTATATAATATATATAGTGTGACTGTGGTATACCTAATGTCGCAGCCACACTTTTACTACTCAAACAAAGGTACAATTCTAAGTTGGGCTGCGACATAGCAAGAGGGCGAAAGGCTGACTCTTCGAATTCGAAAAGCTGGGAGAGAAAGTCTCCACAATTTGGGGGTAGAGTTAAAAAATTGGATAACATCTTTTTTTGGGTATGCACATGTAGCTATATACAAATTTAAAAATGGCAAAAACGAGAGATGTCGGTTGCCCCCTGACTTCAGCATTTCAGATCAACTGTCTATGGGCTAAAAAGTGCATCCATTACCAAGCTTCAAACGAAGACCCCGGAAATGAGATTAAGCCTTTCAAATATATACCAATACATGTGTGAAATTTATTTAATATTACACGTACGTATATGTATCTATAGAAATTTCGCAGACTAAAGCACCCTACAGTATTTCAAATCCGCCCTAATGCTTCATCTGTCAGCCCTCATCTCTGAGTTTCCTGCCTCTCTCAGCGTCATCATTAGCAAATGTTTTGACTCTGAAGTAGGACTCCCAGACGCCCGGACTGGAAAATAAGAAACAATTAGCGAGACACTTGAGGGGCCGCGAATCAAGTGGTCCAGTCCTGCAGACAACCACTTCAGGAGCAATTAACAAACGCTACTGTACAGCGTTTTGTCATTTGGTACTGCGGAGGCGGCAGAAGCGGAAACGAAACTAGCAGAGATTGTTAACTACTAGCTAGAGCATAGGTGAAACGATCAACTTAATTAATGTTTCGGGATTATAATATACAGTATGCACGCTACTAAAGCCTATATAAAAGAATATTTGTATCTATCAAATCCTTAACGTAGATCACTTTTTTGGAACGGGTTCTAAGAGTAGATTAAATATGTCGGTATAAACCGCTGACTTACTTTAACTCGAAAGCCAGCCTCTGGTTTAAACAAACGCTAAGTTTACATATTATGTAGTCACAGCCACAGGTATATATATACAGAATACATATGAGAGGGAATCTACGGAGAGACAGCCGCTACAAACGACAAGGCCCCCTCTTTGCTGAGGCCCCGTGTTATGTATGTACATTGTATTGTACAACAACAACAAAAGTATATATGCTATGCATGCACTATGCAGCCATACATGTACACACACAGGGTCTCGGTCTGGGGGGGGCTTGTCCCGAAATTTTCGAAATTTTAGGGGGGGGGGGCTTGTCCCGACGTTTTGGGAGGTTGAGCGGACAAAAACGCAAAAATTTCGAATTTTTGCCAAAACAAGGCAAATTTTAGACAAAATTTGGCTATTTTTAGCAATTTTTTCGCTTTTTGCTCATTTTTGAAGCATTTTACGGCGATCTGGGGCAATTTTTGAGTGTTCGGACACCATTGTTTCAGCATCAAGGAGGGGGTTTGTCCCGGTGGGTCAAATCTGAGGGGGGCTTGTACCGGTGGGTCAAATCTGAGGAGGGGCTTGTCCCGGAGTCTCAAATCTGGGGGGGGGGGCTTGCCCCCACCAGACCCCCCCATGTATGTACGTCTGTGTAGCCAGCCATTCCTAATATTGTTGCTAAAATAACACTATGTAGTAGTATACTCAACTTGAACTCCGTTCTAAGGTCATAGTCCGAATGTCATAGGCCCGTCACGGATAAAAGTGTCTCCCTAAAAATCTGGATATTATCTTAAAAACCCCTTTATCAGGATTAAAGTGCCCGGGGAACACTTTTAACCGGATAAAAGTGTCTGAGAGGACAAATTTCAGGGAGGGGAAGCACCTTTATTTCCTGACAGGCCCTTTGCCCAATGGTGCGCCTTTAATAAAATCCGCACCAAACTATGTACTTATGATTCCTATATTTTATGAAACGTAGACCAAAAAGTTACCTGTAGGTTAGAACAGTCAGCGGACGGTAGGATTTGTGACTCTGATTGCTTCGAATCGGTGTGCCCCAAAAGTCGTTCCAGAATGGGGAAAAACCCGAATCCACTGAATACTTTTCCGGCGGCCATCTCACGTCTTGATTGTTTACCACCGCTTCGACGTCGTCAAAAAGAAACGGGGCCCGTAAGGATTTCGCGTAACAAGCGATTGAGATTAGAAATAAAACTAGACATTTAAGATTTGAGTTTGTATTCCAGGATTCATTAATAAAATTACGCAAAGAAAACCGATGATTTTTGCAAAATGGCCAATGCGGTTGAAAAGTCCATTTTCTGCCAAATTTTCGCGATTTCTCGCCTTTGCATTTAATTCGCAGTCTGATAACTGAATCACAAGCCATCAAAATCGAATATAGAGTTAGCTAATAATTCGCTAGCTCAAGCCAAGCGTTCTGACACAGGAAAGCAGATTAATATTACGGTGAAAATAACGCCCCAGGATATTAATATTAGAGCAATGCGTTATGATTAATGCCTTGGGGAGGCAATTTCGACCTTCTTGAAAATGTTATTAGCGGGCCCATCCTTGTCAGAGGACCTATAACAATGTTAAATCAAATGCTAATCAGTAGCTTCGAGAGCAAAGGCCACTTATGTAATAAATTAAGCCGCCTTAACGAAATATATAGGCGCTACAAAATGTGTCCACGGAAATGATATTATAGGAGGGGCAGCAATGAAACAAAAAATTCAATAGTAGTTGAAAGACAAGATAACATTGAAGTCCCAAATTTTCAATAAATGTGTGGGTAGACATCATTCAATGAGAATTTTATCTTTCTTTTACGCTTTAAAATGAAATTCAAAATTACGTTAATAGAATTTATTAAAGATGGTGATTTAGGGGCTATGTAAAGGTTAAAAGCATCAACATTAAGTCTTAATAGGGTCTGCTGAGGCTGAAATTAAGAAATGAGTCTGTCGGACCGGAAAAGACAAGATAACAGTTACATCTTAGGGTTGATTCATACGTAGGATCATTCCAGGTTTCTACGAACGTATGTAAAAGCAATCTAGTTTAGACGACATTAAGGAAATGAAGGGATATTTTGCATAAAATAATGTACTTAGTTACTGTACTAAAGAATAATAAATCTAAAAACTTTAAAAATAAAAAATAGATAATACTGTCCAGAAAGAGAGGAGGGATTCTTACCGAAAGAAAGACAGCATCATCCTCAAAATGATCCAGGGGGGATTCAAACCACCCATCTCTAAATCTGCAGACCAGCTAACCACTTGAGCTACTGTGCCGACGATGAGCTGTCGACTGTCGTACATAACTATAAGTACTCTGGGGGGCCTATCATACTTCACAATATATATACTATATAAATACAATAAAATAAAACATAATAAATAAAATTAATTCTGTGCTATTTTATAAAGTTTTTGCGTATGTATGTATCTTTACTTTACTTTTCGCGAAAACATGTTTCAGTCGCAGCACGCTTTATTCAAGAGTACAATATATCCCTATTACGTACTGTTGCTTTAATACATCAGTTTAGAATACATATATAATCTTAATGGCCAGTTCAGATCTGATAATAGTTATTATCAGACAACGCATAAGCATTCTGGAGTACGAGAATACGAACAAGCATGAAAGGAGAATTATATAGTGGCTGCTTGGCTGAGGTTTTTCATAAGGGTCTGAGAATTCGAAGAAAAGACAGAAAGATTTGACTTTTGAGATTCCCCAGAGATTCATTATTTATCACTGACACTCGGAAACGTTCTACACAATCAAACTGTCGTAAAAGCATGGAAAAATGAATTGCTTTGCTTCCTTACTGGCTGACGCTTCCCTAATTTGCACTCAAAATCAGACTGCTACGTATATAAAAACAGTCTGAAAAATGAATTCAACTAAAAATTACTTAAAAAATGGATGAAATTGGAATGATTGATATAGAATTGACAAAAGTTGGCACCGGTATATAGATATCCCGGATAAAAGTATCCCAGTCAACAACCCTATTTGCACCCCCCCCGGGACATTATAATGCGGGACAATATAAGTGTCCCCGACCCCGATAAAAATTTTCCACTCAAAAGTCAGGACACAAATACATAGCTGAATAAAATGCGCCCGCCCGGATAATATCTGATACATGATATTTCTAAAACTGTATAAATCTGTCTAAATGGCGCTACTCGGCTTATATTTAGGCGGATATGATATGCATATATCTTCAACACTAAAAAAATAACGGCTTCTTTTCAGTTTCAAGCTAATTATTACGAAGCTGTCCATGTCAGTTTCCTTACCTTGTTTTTACTGTATTGCCTCAGCCTAATCAAAAGAAAAACTTAATTAATCAAATATGAAAATTGAACACCCATCAAAAACACACTACGCTTGCTAAGGTAAAACAGTATAAAACTTCATTACTGGGAAGGGAGCGTATCTCCTGTATACCTTTAATGAAATGACATTAACATCGGACAGTGAACAAACACTGTCTATTTGCCTGACTGAGTATATTCAAGTGCTCTCACAGCAACTCGTGAGAATATAAACAAGAATAAGCAATAACTGATCTAAATACAGAAACAATGTGGTGTGAAGGACCACACGGAAATGCCCTTTCGTATGTACAGTACTGTGCAAAAAAGTTGCAAAAAAGTTCCCTCTTCGTGTCGGCGTACGACAAGCTTCATCCTTCGCGGAAAGTGACGCACAGTAGCTGAAAGTGACGACGAAAACAACAATTTGGTCTTGAAGAAGTATTGAAGTTCATACATATTTGGCACGAACATAGACTATGCTTTTTAAGTTCGCTAATACAAAGCAGAAAATTGACACGACTTACATATTATATTGAAAAGCCAAAACTGGAATGAAATCACAGGCAATTTTCTACCGTAAGAAAATAAGGCGGAGCTAAGACTGAGACATCTTATTGGGCAAATGCTAAGCTTATAACTCAGCTTAGTCTAGCAAAGCTTTTGGACGTTTAATCCTTTGCATAGCTTCACGCTTAGCTATTGAGCTTGGATTAGCGACACTTCTAAAAGCTATTCTGCAAGGAAATAAACAAACTGCAAAAACGAAGAAGCACATTTTATGAATTGGCATGAACTTCTAAGACTTTTGCGACTCGAAAAATACACACAGACAAACATACAGTACTGACCGGTTAAAATCGACGAAAGATTTTTATTAAAATTTTGATTTATGTATTTTTGATCACTAAATAAAACCAAAATCTTACTGTCAGCAGGTTTAGAACGAGTGGAAATGTAACAAACGAGTCACAAGTGTAGTAAGACTAATTGTCCAAAAAATATTAAATTACCCACGATAAAAAGCTTAGCCTTATTTTCTATATTTAAAATCAGTCAAAATGTCATCTCAGATTACTCAGTTTTACGGCTTAATGTTTAAGGCACTAACAATTCTGGAAATAGAAAAATTAGCTATGCTTCTGTGAACAGAGGTTATATAGAACGGAAGACTGAATTTTCAAATTTTCAATAGGAAATTTTCAACCGAGGTGTGTACGACGCGAAAATGCATTGTAGTCACAATTTGGCATAATAAATTCACAGTTGATTCAATAATAATAGCCAAATTATAATTATACACCGCTCTAACCCTAAATATGGGGCTTGATTTAACAAATAATTACGTTCGGTTTAGAATTATTTGAGGGTGTGTGAATTATGAGTGAATGCTACCCATAATGAGACACATAAACTTTTTTGCACAATATCTGTGTATTTTATTTTCGGCATTAAATGCGATTTATACTACTTATGGACAATTTTTCTTTCGAAGAAATCTCCATGAAAACCTACATTGCATTTTTTTAGGTTGCGCGAACTCAACTAAAATAAATGTCGTTTGGTCCTATTTCGGTTCATATGTACAGTACTGTGCAAGAAAGTCACCTTATAGTCGACGTACGACGAGCTTCATCCTTCGCGAAAAGTGACGAAGCAAAATTTTTGTGTTTATTGCATGCGGAAGTCTATTAGACTGCCCTGAAGCTGAAACATCAGTAGGTAAGTCAGACATATATTATATGGAAATGCATATAATGTATATACACTCGTGGGACAGGACAGAAAACCGACAAAACCGAAAGTTTAGCCATACCAGGTTTTGTGGGAAGGACGACACACGAGGTTTGACACACAGCTGCGGGAGTCGAGTGTCGACTAATCAAAAGAAATTCCATATATGTACATACAGTTAATAAACAAAAAATAATTTTTGGCTTTTTAATGAATAAAAAAATTTTCGCAACATTAATGAACTGTCGCTCAACAATCAACCAACAAAGTTTCATTTCAGAAATGCAAATGAGGACGCTTGACAAACTACTCAGAACTTGACATTTCATTGGGCCGTGGGCATGGGATAGGGCCGTTCCTTTACCGGGTTAAAGGAGTTAATTTTCATCCGACTAAACGGTATAGAAATAATGCTCATGTTTAGTTATGTTTCGTATTAAAACTTTGTTAACCCAAGACTACGAGACATGAAACTGATTACTCGAAAGAATTTATGCGAAAGACAAACATTATTTTACGAACACACGAAGACACAGAAGAGACGAAGACAGAATCAAATTAATTCCCCACAAGCTGCGTCAGCTAATGAAATGAATCCAGCTAGTGAGCAAGACTTGGCTTGTTTTATTTTAATAAGGATCATTGAGACACACAATTAGTCGCCAATTGACTGCGGATAATTTGCTAAATTTGCTAGTACATTTGATGTATAAATCTACACAACGCATATCTTAAAACATAAAGGAGGCCCTCTCAAAGGCACACGATGCCGGTCACCCTGTATATACAATTGACATTTTTAATAAAAACGGCACAGCAAATTTTACAGCACAAGAACTCGAATACACAAATCATACAAATCATATTAATCATATAATTATTAACATTATTCCTCATGCACGTAAATGCAAATGAAAGATTAAATATATACACATAAAGATTACCATATGTAGACAAAAAACAAATTATTTTTACGCGGCGGCCTCAGCCGCC
>JASANF010013725.1:0-19707 GCA_030248245.1 Trissonchulus sp. WLG1_4
CAAATTCATAAAAGTTTATATCTCAAAAGTTTCTCAATCAATTTCGCTGAAAGTTTGCCAAAATATCCCTAGAGGTATTTGCAAACCTTTTTTAATGTTTTTACAAGCAGACTATGAATAAATAATGAGTTATTAACCTTTATTCCTATCCCGTTTTATGATTGGAGCACGTGCACAGGCGTCTGCCAATCAGAGAATAGAAGCTCGCTTCTGATTGGCCAGTCACATGTTGCATAGAATGTCAACATGTAGCCTGAAAACGACCAGCGCATCTACCTGTGCTATAACACAGGCAGGCTGGAGAGTGTCTCACTCTTCTTCTATATAGAGTGAGAAGCTATTATGTACTCTTGGTATTGATATTCTTGTTCATACGTACATACGTATTGATACGTATTACGTATTCAAAAATATTGGGCGTGTAGTAATGTAATATTAGAATGATTGACCCAGTGGCGTATCCAGAAAAAAATTGGGGGGGGGGGGGTAAATTTCCCCTGGGTACGTCCTTAGATTAACTTATGTGCGATGTATCAAGGTTTTTTTTTCGTCAAAATTGTCGTCATTTGCAGAAATGAAACTTAAAAATGACGTTCGGATAATAAAAATGACGAAGCTTTGACGAAAGGTTTTGAGCAAATATTGACGCTGATTTGTCCAAATTTGGCCTAAAAATTCAAGAATTTTCCAATTTTTTTGGGGGGGGGGCTGCCGCCCCAGACCCCTGCGACTTAGTGGCTTACTCGTATTTTTATTATTGAAAATTATTTAAAATTTAAAAAATCCGGGACATGCCCTCCCGGACTGAGACCCCATGTATATAAAGCATACATGTAACAGCACCAAAACTTTAAGTAACCCCCCATACATTTTGATCCCCTCTCAAAAAAATCAAAATTTATACCTTTTTTGGGCCCAAAAACACCGATTTCAACAATTTTCGACCAAAATTTGAGTGAAAATCTTATTGAATTTTATAAAAATGCCTTTTTTTCTAATTTTGGCTGAAAATTTTTTATCGGTACATCACTGTAAGATAACGCTAACTAGCAATCTTGCTGCAGCGCAACGGTACTGTAAAGCAATAATGTAATTTTGACGAACGAAAAATAAAAATGACGACAGAAGTTTAAAAATGACGCCAGAATGATGAAATCCGATTTTGAAAAAAAACCCTAGATGTAATCTATATTGAATTTTTTTATTGACTTATTAGCACAGCTGTCGCTTCGTATGGATGATCGATCGTCATGTTTGTTTAGGTGCCAAGTGGAAGCATGCAGCGACGGCGGGCGTTTCCACAACTGCGAAGCCAGGATGTAGTTGTGCAAGGGCGGGGACGGAGCGACAAGTCAGATGCTGATGTTATGCTGTCGAGTGCAGGTGTTTTATTTTTTGACATTATATAAGAACGAGTGTGTTTTGTTAAACAAAGTGATGGCTGAAAAATTTCTCCAAAACGAAATGATTACCGTAGTTATGAGACTCATTTGGTTTCGAATGAGAGGTAAATATATTCTCACCATGTTATAAAAAACAGCAAAGTGTACCTACTGCATACCTAAGTATAGATATTTTCCCACAAAAGCGTCAGAAACCACAGTTATCTGTTAGCATCAAGCAGTGTACTGTATTGTACAAGTGTTAGTAAGCATAATTTTTGTTTTGCCTTGTGAATTGCATATAATTTTTTGAGGTGGGTGAGCCGAGATATTCCATTGTGTTTTGCCGATTTTTTCCGATCCATTTCAACCATTTTTGTCGTCTGAATCACTAATTTAACGATCAACGTTCTTTCGTTGCTCTTCACTCTGTCTGAATTGTAAATACCAAAGCATTTGGCTTAAGGGGGGGGGGGCTACCCAGGTCAAAAATCAAAGTTCTCCAATTTTGCTTATTTTCACATATGTTACTCCCCCGAGGCACCCCTACCTCAGATAAGAACAATTAAGCTTGAAGGTGCACTTTTGGTTCAGTGCGTTTGCTAGTGTATTTACATAGGTAAAAGTACGCCAAAAAGCCTAAAAGTAGCCCTTACTTGAGCAGTTCTAGCACAAACCACTTCAAGCCAATCAAGCTGAAACTTGGCGTAGTAGTAGCCCACATGTAAGCGCACAATCGTATGATCCGGATTTTTGATATGTATTTTCAATTCTAAAATTGAGGGCGAAATGTGAAAAAATGGCCGTTTTTTGGGCCCGCCAAATTTGAGTGATTTTACATTTTGCGTTATTGCTCAAGCCATAGGCAAAAATTCAAAAAATGGATCATAGAGGTTAAGATATGACGTTAGGCTATCGAATCATGTAAAAATCAGCTTCGTCAGTATTAACAAAAATTTCGAGTAAAGGGACGCTTTGCAACCACAAAAAACTTTTTTTTGCGCCTATGATTTTCACGTAAAATTGTAATTTTGGGAGCCCCTAGTAAAAAATTAGCAAAAGCATTGGTTCCAGTTTGTTACATCTGCGATGCGCCTTCCCTGGGGCTACATTGTGTGCAAATTTGAAGCGAATCGGAGAACCTGAAATTTTCACCTTTTCAGGTTGCCCCCCCCCCCCCCCCCTTAACAGAGCATGGCGCCCATTTTATATTTTTAGATCTTATTATCGCGCCAATATTGTCTTATCTTTTTTAGGCTGGATCAGTGTACTTTCTGGCTGTGAGGAGCGGATTGAGCTGCGCGCATTCACGCCGAACGCAGTTGGTGTCCATGTGCGCTTTCCTGCCCTTCTACCGTACGCTGTCAACCAAAGAGGGCCGAGGGTACCGAATAGCGCCGCTTATGCTATAAAACCATTAACATTTCCAGAACTCAAAGCAGGCAATGCATAAAAATTGTTGTAACTATCTCATTCTGAAGTGAATCTAAATAAAAAGTATTTTACAGTGCCATCTTACAGTGATCTTTTAAGCTCGTCTTTAGTTTTATTTTTTTGTCCTTTGTCTTTTTGCAGAAAATTTATCGTCCTTTTGCTTGTTAATTTGCCTTTTTAATACTCTCCTTCTGATCTTTTGTCATGCTTTTTTCTTGTATTCCAATCCTGTGTCCATGTTCTGTTGTCTTTTGGTAGATCTTTGTTTTATTCTCGTCCTTTATGAAATTGAAAAAAGTAAATTTTCTCAGAATAACAGCCCTTTTTTGGTTTTGTTTATGTCTTGTAGCCTGGCGCTATTGATTGGCTGAGTTTTGCTATTTTTTCAGCTTTTTCAGTGATTTGATTTGCCTTTCCAATCTTTCGGTCTTGCTATTTTTTAGTATAATATGGAAGGTTGCAAATACCTATTTACATTGCCTTTTCCTGCTGCTCCATTTCAGTACCTAAGCAAGAGTGCATAATAGCGTCCAATAGCGTCCCACTCTATATTGAAGAAGAGTGAAACACTCTCCTTCCTGCCTGTGTTCTAGCACAGGCAGATGCGCTGGTCGTTTTCAGGCGACATGTTGACATTTTGTGCAACATGTGGCTGGCCAATCAGAAGCGAGCTCGGCTTCTGATTGGCCAGACGCGTGTTTCGAGCACCAGTCACGTAACCGTAGCAACCACAGAAGACATGTCTGAGTGCTGATTGGAGCACGTGAGGCCGCCTGCGTGCTGATTGGAGCACGTGCACAGGCGGCTGTCGAATCAGAAGCGGTGCTCGCTTCTGATTGGCCAGCCACATGTTGCACGTGCCACATGAGACAAGCCACACGTCAACATGTGGCCTGAAAACAGCCAGCGCAACTGCCTGCGCTAGAACACAGGCAGGAAGGAGAGTGTCTCACTTTTCTTCTATATTGAGTGAAACACTTATGTTCTCTGCCAACAGTTAATTTATTGTCATGGCTTTAAGTAGTCGAATAAAACGTATCGCAGAATTTTCCGAACAAAAACATTGGTACTTTCTGGAAAACAGGACATTAGAAGGCTGAAATTGCCTTCGAAACCAAGCCTATAATTTGTAACCAGAAAACGGGCAGAAATGGCAGTCAAAACTGCAGTAAATAAACTCTTGTCAAAAGAAGCACAAAAATTCAAAGCCAAAACCATTAACAATAAAAGTTTTGTTACTCATAATAAAAATAGTTTAATGTACTGCCCAGTGCCCGTTCCAAAAACCAATAACGAACAAGCTCTTCTGCTGGGTGAGAAGTGGTCAAATTGTGAGGCCTGAGTGTCAATATTCCAGAGGACATATTAAACGCGGCCATTATCTGTGGATAAAATCATTTTTTTAAATCAACAGAACTGATACCCAATGCAGACAAATTTACTGTTAATTTGCCTGAAAGCCTCTCAAACAGCGAAAATTGGTGAATTACAGATTTTCAAGTTAAAATTTTAAAACTTATATTTTAATAAGCGTTAATAAAAAATGTTAGATTCTCATCGAGATTCGAACTCGAATAACAGGATTAGGAGTCCAGCCAGAGTGCTAACCGTTGCACTAATGAGAACCCGATCGAAAGAATCATAACTTAGGACTAATGTACACAACTTCTTTGTGTGCGACAGAGCTGCAGCTTCACATGCGCAATCTAAGATTTGTGAAAATTTTATTAACGCGATTTGATAAAACATTCAAGATTTCTAATAGAGTCGTTTCGCTGATACAGTTGCTCTGCTGATTAGCTCCATGACAAAATTTTGTTGTTTTATAAATGACGTGTTTATCAGCGACCGGTTGGCTCAGTCGGTTGAGCTATGGATTCAGAATCCGAATGTTAGTGGTTCGATCCGACCCGGCGTTTTCCGTTTTGCAGTTTGATGCGAAAATTGTGTCATGGCTAAAAAGCCAACCCGTAAGTTAGGTAGATAGAGAGAAGATAGACAGAGAGAAGACAGGGGAGGTACCTGCCTTTCTAGTGTTAATTAACACTAGAAAATTGACCTACCCGAAATAATATAGGAGAAGGAGAATCTGAATATAGTATATACGCGGCCCCTGAGGGGGCCGCGTAAAAATAACGGCTGTGATTTCAGCAGCCGACAACGTAAACAAGCAGGCCCCAAAAGGGGGCAAGGTTCCTTCGCTGAGTGAAAATTCTGCTTATTTTACCCATAAGATTTCAGCTTCGCTTTTACTTGTGTGTATTTCCATGCATAGAATGCACTAATACCTGTGTACATTTGATTTTTACATTCAGAGCTTTTGTGTTGAAATCACACTATAAATTCAACAATTTTCTCAAAAAATCAAGCAATAGTTGCTGGAACTGCTCGTGACGTGATTACAGCACGCAGGCGCGCATTTGACTAAGAAACAAAACAAAATTGTCACAACAGTTTTTGCTGACAAAAGCTACTAAATTTTTGCAAAAAAGCATAGGGGGGTCGAACCTTCGAAGTAGGATAGCAACAACTTCTGGAGTAGCGCTTTTGACCACTCGACTACGCTACTTCGATGCCTATCGTTGTTTGGTCATGACTATGGAGAAAAAATTATGAATACAGACATCGTCTAGACAATCACGTGATTAACATGTGTATCTCGTCTGAAAAATACGAACTTTTAAATCACAGAATTTTAGCAAAATGACAACTCAATACGTATAAAAAAAGTGTTATTGAGCATTATGTCATTAGAAATTGAAGTCTTCTAAAAAAAGAGCAGTCAGTTCCCATACTGACTTTACGTGTTAATTATATGCGCCTATCACCATGTGGCTGCCATAATAACACTGCGCAGAGTTGATTTCAAAACAAGCACTTTTGTTGACGAGCGTAAATTTTTTTATACATGACCACAGCAAGTATTATTTTACCGTACCGGTAAAATTAAGCGCGTCACGCTAGTAATTTTATTTTTACCCTAGTTCTATGATTATGCAATACAAAGTTTCACCATCTAGTCTTGATCACATGTGTTAAAATGGCCGAGAACTCTAAACAACTTGAATTATGCGGAACATGAACTTGCTGTTGAGTTGAGATAACGTTCGACGTAACATAGGTGTATGTACATACAGTTTGCTTTTAAACTAGATTACTTGGCTTTTTTGCGGAACTATGGTAACTGCAGATCTGTGGTAACTATACTTACAAATGTAGTGAAAGCTTAAGTCATTATGTGGGCGTTACTCTCCTGCAATAAACTCGGTGCATTGCCAAAAATTCATATTATAACTTACCCGTGTCAACTCGTTCAAAGTTCAAATTGCGTGTTCAATGTTCGTGGTACTACAGGAAGCTGACAGTATGCAGCCTTGTCACTCACACAACTTATATATAGTAATAATTGGGGCTTGGTGGCAACATTTTCACATGCTACTACTGTAATATTTTAGTGATTGCTACGTTTTGCAGTTGCCACAAAATACAGTTCTTGTTATATTTAGTAATAGCATTTCTTTTGTTTAGTCTCATTCAGATCGTCGCAAAGACGAGTCTGCTGCTACATATGTATGTGTCGAATACCTTGTCGGTGTGTCGCTGCTTACGCTTTTGTTCTTGTGTAGTTCTTGCTACATACGTAAAACTTTAATCTCCGTTTCAACAATTAAATCTCTGAAAAAAGTTGCCTATGGCACATCGCCATCTCTATTAATATTAACTACAGAGTACATAACCTAATTTCTTCCGACACAATTCTTGCAGTTCGTTTGCAAGTTCTTCGTTCAAATACTGCAGTCCACGCACACACTCGAAAACACGCACACATGCACATACATACACACATGCGCATGCACACATGGATCAGCAGGCAAGCTGATATGATATCAGCAGTGCAGTTTAATGCACTGAAACTGACTATGATTTACATGCATTTTCAGTTTCAGTGCATTGACTGAAATTAGTATGCACGGCCGCTGAGGCGGCCGCGCAACAATAGTTCCTTCTCTAGAAGGAACAAAAATTGATTGATTAGCTAAGGGCAGGACGATCTAAAAACGAAAATTATTTCGAAACAAAAATCAGGTTACCTAAGAAGGAACGAAAGAAGGACAGACAAAGCACAAAAGGCTAAAGGACAAAGACACAGAAGGACAATTCAAAATTGCGCAGACGATTTTAAAAAGGCAAGGACAAAAAGACGCGCGTTAAGCGGCCTTCACGCTGATAGATTAAAATAGCGAGTATTGGTTTTATCAAGAGTGCGTTAGGGAAGAGTGTGACACTATTGTCTAGCCAGTCTAGCTAATCGGCTGGAACGATGCTCCCTCCGAACTAGCCCGTTTACGCTCTGATTTCAAGGAAAGGGTACCACCCTCCCTCAAATCACGGACATGTCTTGTTTCTAGGAGGGACCACCTCTCATTTCAGGGTTGGGCCTTGAATTCAGGGGGGTACCCCCCTCGGTACCAGCATGAACTCTGTGGTGAGCTGGTGGTGTGCGAGCAGGGCTGACGACGCGGGTCGTGGGTGGGTACACGTGGATTGGGTTATGTTATGTCGAAAAATTAAGTCTATTTATTACTCTATTTATTAGGTAAGTTTGTCCATGCGCAGATTTTGTAACTTCTATACAAACTAGGGCAAAAAAGTCAAACCATTTTCATTTAAGTTAAAGTTAAAGTTAAAGTAAAGGCCATTGCTTCAATTTAACTTAAAGTTACAGTTAAAGTAAGGCTCAGGTATAAATTTAAGTTAAAGTTAAAGTAAGCCGAAAATCAATGACTTTTATCAAGAGTACATGTAGAAGCGCTGTTTGCCCGTCCGAGCATAGCGCAGCGGGCCGTAAGGCCCGCCATGGCCGTAGGTGGATCCCGAGACTGCGGCTCCAGGCACCCCGCTATGCCCTGCCACAGAACGAACCACGAGGAAAATAGTAGGGGTCGCGACGGGCGGGCCTGCCCGAGCGCAACCGTTGCACCGGAGCCGACCAACCGAGGGCCAACGAGGACCCCAAGCAGGGTTGGCTTGGCATTGATCCAGTGCCACTGGGGTGATGGTCTCGCTTTGGCCATCCGTCGCCGAATGAGCCCCCCGATCCCTTGGCCGCCGATTCCGCTCCTCCCTTGGATCCATTTGTCGACGTTGCCACCACCGCCCTGCAGCCACCGATGAGGCTGACACCCCAGAATTACGGGTCCGGGATCAAGAGTACATAATAGGGAAGAGTATGACACTCTTCCCTATCCTAGCTAACCGGCCCGGACGATGCTCCGGCCAAAATAGCGCTTTTACGCCTTGATTTCAGGGGGGGGGTACCCCCCCTCGAATCATGACATGTCTTGATTTCAGGGGGGAACCCCCCTTCAAAACCGGGAAGTGTCTTGATTTCAGGGGGGGGTACCCCCCCCTCGTTTCAGCAGACTGCCAGCTCGAAATCGGTGGTGTCTTGATTTCAGGGGGGGTACCCCCGCCTGGTTGCAGCACGTTGCCAGCATGGTGAGCTGGTGGTGTGCTGAAACGAGGGGGGGCGGGGCCCCCCCTGAAATCAAGACACCACCAGCTCACGTTCACCATGCTGGCAACGTGCTGAAACGAGGGGGGGGGGGGCACCCCCCCCCCCCCCTGAAATCAAGACACCACCGATTTCGAGCTGGCAGTCCCCTGAAATCAAGACACTTCCCGGTTTTGAGGGGGGGGTCCCCCCCCTGAAATCAAGACATGTCATGATTCGAGGGGGGGTTACCCCCCCCCCCTGAAATCAAGACATTAAAGCGCTATTTCGGCCGGAGCATCGTCCGGGCCGGTTAGCTAGGATAGGGAAGAGTGTCATACTCTTCCCTATTATCAAGAGTGCATAATAAGAAGAGTATGCCACTCTTCTGCACCCCAGCTTGGCCGCCGCGGACATGCTGCGACCATTATCTCCCGAAAAAGGCAACAACTGTGGGGGGGGGGGGTCCCCCCCCTCAACCGTGGGGGGGACCCCCCCCACAAACGAAGGTATACCCTCAACTGAGGGGGGGGTTGAGGGGGGGGACCCCCCGCAGTTGGGGCCTTTTTCGGGAGATAATGGTCGCAGCATGTCCGCGCTGCTAGGCCACAAACGTGGCCAGTGTCACACTCTTCCTATTATGTACTCTTGCTATTATGTACTCTTGCTTTTATGTAACTTTTTTTAAAATAACTTTAATTTAAAGTTAAAGTAAGGTTGTTTAAATTTAAGTTAAAGTTACAGTTAAAGTAAGACCTCTAACTTTTTTTGGAGTTAAAGTTAAAGTTAAAGTAAGACCCCTAACTTTTTTAATTTCAGTTAAAGGTAAAGTTTAACTTTTTTGCCCTAATACAAACCCAGTATAGAATACCTGTTAGCGCAACAGGGAAAAATGAAAAAATATTTGAAACAGCCCTTGTTTCTGCTTTTCCTGAAAAGAACCAACAGTTAATTCATTGTCATGGTATTGGCTTTAAGTAGTCAAACAAAACGTATCGCAGAATTTTCCAAACAAAAACATTGGTACTTTCTGGAAAACAGGACATTAGCAGGCTGAAATTGCCGTCGAAACCAAGCCAATAATTTGTATTCGGAAAACGGGCAGAAATGGCAGTCAAAACAGCATTGGATACTTCTTCCACTCTGTTGCCCACGTGAAGTAAAAGCAGGATTACTTTCCTGAATTGGTAACCTAAAATAATTATATACAATAAGTTACATCAAGAGTACATAAAAGAGTATGACACTCTTCCCTATTCTAGCTAATCGGCCTGAACGATGCTCCGGCCGAAATAGCCGTTTTACACCTTGATTGCAGGGGGGTGCCCTGCTCGAATCAAGACATGTCTTGATTCTAGGGGGGGGGCCCTCAAATCAGGGATGTGTCTCGACTGCAGGGGGGACTCCCCCTAAAATCAGGGATGTGTCTTGATTCGAGGTGGGTACCCAAGAGTTCCTTCCTTAAAGAAATTTCGCGGGCCGGGCCCGCCACCGGCACGGCGGGCAGTAGTGTTTGTGACCGGCCGGAATTTTCGGCCGGCCTGCCTGATAGTCGCCGGTCGGCCGGCCGAAAAAAGCAGGCGCCGGCCGGCCGGCCGGGAAAAGCCGGCCGGTTAGGAACAGCGGCCGGCCAGGCAGATTTAACCGAATGACAAAATTAGGCCGGCTTAACAACATCACAATCCAGCAGGCTAAATGCCTAAATCAAATGACACGCATTTAGATGAAATGGATATGTCCAAAAATTTGGCCGCTCCGGCCGGCCGGCCGGCCGAACTTCTTCGCCGGGCCGGCCGGCGGAACTTCTTCGCCGGCCCGCCGAACTTCTTCGCCGGCCGGCGGCTTACGCGGCCGGTCACAAACACTGCTTGGCAGGACCCCCCTCCGTCCCCTGGGACCCCGGACCACATTTTAGAGAGGGGTCTGCCCCCCTATTCCCACCCAACTACATGTGTGGTTCTTCACGTGCAAACATACAAATTTAGACATTTATTGAAATATTTTTTCAAAACTAGGCTTAGGAAAAAGCTACTGTGTACATAGTGTTTGACTATTTATACATTTTTTAGCCTTTTTTTGGTTATTTTTCGTAAAATTCATAGCGCTTATGCTCTGATGCGCTATCGTTTTGCTATATGCGCTATTTTTTGTTTTTTTGGTTTACCGCATCTACAGGTGCTTCTGATTGGTTAGATTTTTACATGTAATTTCTTATCATTTTCTGGTAGCTTTAGGACACATACATAACACATAAAACA
Organism: Trissonchulus sp. WLG1_4; assembly: GCA_030248245.1. NCBI lineage: Eukaryota > Metazoa > Nematoda > Enoplea > Enoplida > Ironidae > Trissonchulus > Trissonchulus sp. WLG1_4. The sequence continues at coordinate 10,569 of JASANF010013725.1, forward strand.
AACAACTAAGATAGTGTGATAGACGATTAACTTACGTTTTTTGAAAAATGATTTGCTGTAATCTAATTTCTTGCTTTCTGGCTGTTCAGCCCATTTATTTTCATAGGGTGTCATATACTCTGGAACATCTTTCCAACGGTCTCCGTGAAACCCGGGATAAATTGTGATTACTTTTACTGCACCCGAGAGTTCGTGACTGAAAATAGTTGAAAACGCTGAAAAAATTTAGGCTTAGGCTTTTAGGCTTAGGTTTAGGCTTAGCCTTAGGCTTAGGCTTAGACTTAAGCTTGTTACGCGGCGGCCTCAGCCGCCGCGTATATACATACTATAGTGCAAACGCTCTATATGTTTGCACGTAGTTCAGTTGTGACACTGTTGGCAGGTCACTAAAACACACTATGTATTTGTGTGTGCGTGTCTATCCAGAGCAGTACGTAAATAGCGTCACTGTTGACCGTGCTTCACAATTCGTCATTCGCCAACCTGTCTGTCTGGCTGGCTGTTTTTGTACACAGCAGACAGACTGCATTAGATAATCGTATATAATCGATAGTGCTTGCATACACCTGAATAGGGATTTTTATGTAAAATTTTGTGTTTATTTTTTAATATTGTAATCACAAAGACTAACCGAGGAAAGAAAGTGAAACTGAAAGTCATCCGTAATCACAGAAAGAGCTTGCAAACAGAAAGAATTGAAAATTGCATGTCGACAACCCTGCAAAAAGACTTCTAAATAATAATAATAGTGCGTTTGTTAGCTAATAGCCACATACATCAAGTTTAGCTCTTTATCTGATAGATCATATTGTGGCTTGCAGTTGCGATTGCTTTTTACGCTTCAGCCTCAGCCTCGCGTTGTCGCGAGTCGTAATAAGTTGGCTTCAAAAAGTTCGAAAAACTGCCGCGTTTGATATTCGATAGAATATCCTCAGCACTGCAAGTAAATCACAACGCAACTTAAGGTAGCGCTCAGCAACAAAACTCATGTTTGGCGCTCAGCTCATGCAATAAAAAGGAATACCACTTTAATTGTATATCAAAGAGACATCAAAAAAACCTATTTACAATACAGTTCAGCACTTTAATGTGAATGTGTCAAATTTTATGACCATGTCGAATTTCCTATTCACACTAATTTTGTTTATGACCTAGCTCAGCCAAACTTCAACCGATTTTGATAATCTTGGTATCAATAGAAAGATCTCTCAAAAATCTAGACGTGATTGATCTTCGATTTTTCATTTTTATTTTTGATTTTGCAAAAAATCTATTTTTTAAAAATCAGTCGTGTTTGAGCGACTACAAAAAGTGCTGCCGGCCAAAATTTGAAAATCGAAAAACTTTCACGTCTGCATTATTCTTTCTTTCATTGTGCACTCAATCGCAAACGGCAGCTGGGACCCAGGTCCAAAAAAGTAGTCGATTTCTCTACGCCAAAATGTAAGGTTTGCCCACACGTTTCACTTTTTCAAAAATTAGACCTTTCCTAGGACTGCATACCTCCGTTGAAAAAGTTACACAAAGCCATACTCATTTTTTTAAGAAATTAAATCAAAAATTTGACATTTTCGAAGATTTATCAGCTTTGTAGGTTTTTCAAAATTGACTGTTATGCGTGATCATGTTTCGTGTTTGCGCTGGTCCAGGCGGTCAGCCAGCTTGCTTTGTTTTGCTGTTGTTAGCTAGGTATGTAGGACCAAAATGGCAGGAAATGTATTATTTGCTTGTTTTTTAACAGTACATAGTATAAATTTATTTAATGACGAAAAAAGTGATGAATTGCCTTCGTGCCAAAATTGTTAAAAAAAGTACATATAGCTCCTACAAAGAAGGAGTACTGTAGAATGAGCAAAGTTCTACCCAGAACCAGGAAAAACACAACTTGGCCGTGATCTTAAAGTTATTTGAAAAAACTTTTTAAACAGAAAGTTATAATCAATTTTGATTTGGCCCGATTTATCGAAGCAAAATGTTCGTCATCAAAAATGTTCGTCATCGAAAATGTTCGTCATCGAAATTTTTGGATTGATCGAAACATTTTTGATGACGAACATTTGCTTTTTCGATGACGAACATTTGCTTTTTCAACGGCGAGTTTGTCATCGAAAAAGCAAATGTTCGTCCTCGAAAATGTTCGCATCGAAAAGTTCGTCATCAAAAATGTTCGTCATCGAAAAAGCAAATGTTCGTCATCGAAAAAGCAAATGTTCGTCATCGAAAATCAAATGTTCGTCATCGAAAAAGCAAATGTTCGTCATCGAAAAAGCAAATGTTTGTCATCGAAAAAGCAAATGTTCGTCATCGAAAAAGCAAATGTTCGTCATCGAAAAAGCAAATGTTCGTCATCGAAAAAGCAAATGTTCGTCATCGAAAATCAAATGTTCGTCATCGAAAAAGCAAATGTTCGTCATCGAAAAAGCAAATGTTTGTCATCGAAAAAGCAAATGTTCGTCATCAAAAAAGCAAATGTTCGTCATCGAAAAAGCAAATGTTCGTCATCGACAATGCTCATTATTGAAAATTTTCAGCGTTCGAAATTAGATCAGTCGTTTAAGTCTAAACATTCTGAATTAGAACATTTTCATTAAAGTCTAAATTCTCTAATAATAATATTAACTACTACTAACTACTTCCAATATATACTACTACTACTACTACCTAAGACTACCTAATACTACTAAAATTGAGGTACAATAAAGTATTGAATTTAGTGGTTCTGTCTGGTGCCAATAGATAGTGGCAAGGGCGTACCCAGGGGGGGGGGGGAATGGGGGGAATTCCTCCCCCCCCCGAAATTTTTCCCCACTGATTTTTTACACAAGGATCCCCCCTCTGGTTTTTATGGTCCGGCCGGAAAAATTTTCTGATACGTCTCCAATGGACTAAATTTGGCCTAAAAATCAAAAATTTTCCCAAATTTTTTTCTGGGGGCTGCCGCCCCCAGGCCTCTGCGACTATGTGGCTTACTATTCCTCGTTATTGTCTTTCATCAAAGCCTATGCATGTATACACAACTACATTATGCTGCATGTGCATGTGTACACGAGTATTTACTTGTGGAATACACCGTCTGATATGACACTCCCTTCTTTTGTTTTAAATTTTGTCGGAAAAATTTCTGATACGTCTCCAGTTGACCAAATTCGGTCTAAAAATTGGAAAAATCGCCAATTTTTTCTGTGGGCTGCCGCCCCCAGACCCCGACCCCAGGCAGCGGGAAAAAAGGCAGAAGGAGGGCAAGCGATTCACAAAAACACTAGCGAAAGCCCACAGGGAGGGGGGGGGGCTATCAACAGGGACAAGCAGAAAAGCGCAACAACGCAATCGAGCAAAGCAAACGCAAGAACGGCCGAAGAGACAAAATAGCTCGCGAACCAAGCAAGACCAGTCGAGCGACTAACGAGAAAAGCACAAACCCCACGAAAAAGAACAAAACAAGATATGCCGCATCAAAAAAGATCGAAAAACTATCGACAGCCCCGAGAACAAAAAATATAAAAATACTAATAAAAATAAAAAAACAAATACATATTGAGACAACCAACAAAATCTCACCTAGCATCAACATCCTCGGCGAGAGAGCGCATCGAAAAAACACGGAGCTCCAAGCCTCGCGCGCAGAACGCAGCGCGAGAAACAATAAAGATAAATAAAAAAAAGAAAAACAAAAAAAAATAGCAACACACCAGAACTAAATACCACACATCTATCAACATACCGAGAAATCAAAACCCAGAAAAACACCCACGAAAGCAATCACCACCGCTCCGACACAAATCCCTCCAGCTCCGAAAAAACACCCCACCCGCTCCACCTATATATAACGAACGCAAAAAACTCTCAAAAAAACAAACCACCACCCAATCCCTACCAACAAACAAACCCTATATATAGTCCCTCTTTGAATATAAAAAAACTATATATAGTTAGCAGTTTACCTGACAGTACCCGTGGGAGATGGCACCAGACTACTAGACTGTTGATCACGCTGCTCCAGGCCAACCAAACCCGGCCCCGCTGTGCAAATGCGCAAGGGAACAAAGCTGGGAGGCTGCATGCTGGACAGATTCATGACCGGACCACCACTTGGCGCCGCCGCCGGCCCAAGCACCGGTTCCGGACTGTGAAACCCGGTGCCGATTGAAAACCGGTGATGATTTGAGGATAAATGAATTTGACCCGGTGGCCGGTTGGAGTCTGCCGGCTGGCCTACTGAGGCAATTGTCAACGGAGATCCAGGCAGGGGAGGTGAAATTGGCTTCACGTGATTATTGTTTAATAAATTAAATGCATGTCTATCTTCGGTCGGAGTCGAGACAGAGTGGGGGGGACTGGGACCCGCATTGGTTTCGGCTATCACCAGATTCCCCTCGTCTGCCAGCTTTGGCTTTGTTCGGGGGAGGCTAGAGGGAAATCTTCTGCAGCACATTTTAGCTGCGGATTTAGCGACGACTTTTCCCCTTGAATTCCAACCAGAGACGCAAAATGAATCAATATGTTGGTGCTTGGAAATCGAAGGCAGCAGCTAGAACAGACAACGTCGAGCTAGTTTGCGGCTACAACTTGGTTTAGAATGAGTTCTTCTGGAATGTACGAAGGAGTTTTGAAACATTATTTGAAATTTCACTGGAAAACATTTTCAGTAACTAAAAATATATAATATATAATTCAGAATTATGCAATAAATTTATATATATATATATATATATATATATATATATACAAGGGCGTACCGGGAGGAGGGGGGGGATGGGGGAATTCCCCCCCCCCCCGAAATTTTTCCCCAGTGATTTTTCACACAAGGGTCCCCCCTTTGGTTTTTATGGTCCGGCCGGAAAAATTTTCTGATACGTCTCCAATGGACTAAATTTAGCCTAAAAATCAAAAATTTTCCCAATTTTTCTCGTGCTATCACCCCCGGACCCCTGCGACTATGTGGCTCGCCGCTCTTTCATCAAAGCCTCTGCAGCTGTCTACGCAGGTACATTATGCTGCATGTGCATGAACGAGAAATGCACATTACTGACACCTCTTAGCAGATATATATACATTCGCAACACCCTCGATATGACACTCCCATCTTCTGTTTAGATTTTTTGTCGGAAAAATTTCTTGACCAGTGAACAAAGTAACCAAATTCGGTCTAAAAAGTGGAAAAATTGCCAATTTTTGTCTGAGATCAGCTTGTGGCTGCCCCCCCCCCCCCCCCGCAGCCATCCGTGTTAGTAATCATCCATTCTTATGTGGTGTGTGTGTTAAAATGCATATATCATTTACAAACATACAAAAATATGCCCCCCCCACTCCCCCCCCCCCCGAAATTTTTATATGGGTACGCCACTTATATATATATATATATATATATATATATATATATATATATATATATATATATATATATATATATACACACACCTATACGGGTAGACCTAATTTTTGCAGTGTCCTTGGTTCTGAAATTTAGATAGGGCAAAAGGTATATAAAATACTGAAATTAAAGAAGGCCACTTGCAATTGGATTCTTAACTAATTCTAACTTTTACTCACGTGTCTGGCATTAGCATTGGAGGCATGTCTTTTTTACACATCTGCGTATCCACAAAAATACCATTTTTTCCGTTACAACTGATGTACCAGCATCCATTGCGAAGCTCTATTTGCAAATGACATCGAGACACAAAAGAGTTGTGTCCCAAACTGATATCGGAGGAATAGTGACCAGATTCTCGCCCAATTATCACCTTAAATAAATCAATAAAAATCGTAATAATAATAATAAATCAATTTAATAAAATAAAACAAACGTACGTATGAAGCGTTTATCGATAAGGGATAACAATTTTATTATATCTAGAACATACATGTATGAGGGGGGGGATGGGGGGGGACCCACCCCAAAATCGAGGATCCGGGGGGGAGGGTCCCCAAAATTTGGGCAAAATTTCGAAAAAATGGCACTTTTTGGCGAAATTTTTATAAAATTTTGCAAAATTTAGCGTATATTTGGTCAATCTGGGGGGGGAGGGTCCAGTGGCGTTGGCGTATCCAGGATTTCGCAAAGGGGGGGGGGGGCTGCGACCGGGGGGGGGGGGTGCGGAGCAATGTGAGCCACCATGTTGAGGAGTGAGCCACCGCCGCTGAAAGGGGGAGGGCTGCGACCCTCTACGGGGGGTGCTCAAACCGCAAAGGGGGGGGGCTGCAGCACACCCAGCCCCCCTAAATGCGCCACTGGGAGGGTCCCCAAAATTTGGCCGGAGAGTCCCCACCAAAATTTCGACCCCGTTACATGTATGATCTAGAAAGCTACCATTCGGCAATGTTTTCTGCTGCAACCTAATTTGTGGCTATTACTTCTCCAATTTGTATATACTTAGAAAATGCGCGCTTTCACCATCGAAACTAACTTTTCAACAACAAAACCGACATAAACAACCTTTTCTTTCGCATAAACGCAATTTAAAATCCAGTTGGCTATAACTTGGCGCTAGGCCAAAAGGAAAACACAGAAGGCAGCTTGGCAATACCACGAAAATCGATAACAAAATGCTACAAGAGTACAAGACTACTGAACTTTATTCACTCCATTCAGCGTACGTCACAGAAATTTCACAAGAATCTGCTACAGTATAGAAACGACAAACGAATAATCAAAACTGTCCAAAACTCACCCTTTCCTTGCAAACACTGTACAGAATATCGTCTACCCGTATTTTGGCGATTGGATTGGAGCCGCAGCTCTCGGGTGGAATCCAAAAATGTCGACTAGGCACTTCTGTCAATCTGTCATTACTGCCAACCCGTAGGGCAAGAAGGGCCAGCGCCCCCTGCTGATTTGAGCATTCATTTCCTTCACCTCCGCCGTTCGCAGGCTCGGATTTGACGGCATTTTGGTTATATTGCGAAATTGTATTATCCGAATTGTCATTGTTTGACATTATATAGCAACGGGAGACTTTTTGCGGAACCTGCTAAGCCAATGCAGCAGGAGCTCCTGAAAAAAAGGTTCTGCCTCTGAAGAAAACGCTTCTAAAAGTTATGTCGGCTGCATGTAAACAAACGTCTCTTCAGAGCAGTGTAGATAGATATAGGCAAAATTCAGGCTGCACGCCATAGGCTGAGTTGGCTGTCACGTGAATTTCAGTCTGCAGCCGATTGGCTTTGTGACAAAAACATTCACTGGCAAGCCCAGACAGAGGCGGTGCTAAAGCCCAGAGCCGAATCAATAGCTTTGCTTGCGAGTATATAGATAGAAAAATATGTACACTGTGTGCGCTAACAAAACTGGTTCTGATCTAACGTCACAACAAAATGCTGCTCAAAACTGGCCTGTTTTCGAGACCAAAATATTGAAATGTGCGTGTGTTCACATTTGGTGCATATATTTGGCACACTATTCCAGACGCACATGTACACACAATACAGATGTTTTTACGCTGCACACATTTTCAAGCCAGAGCATTCGGAACTGGAATGGGAACATTATTTTGTTTTAAAACACGCCAACAGTTGAGAATCTTGGGCTGGCTGGAGTTCAGAATAAATTTGGTTGGCTTGTTTTGCGGGCTTTGCATTAGAGTGGGTGCCAGTTGACTGGGAGCTTTTTTGGAGCGCTTGGCCCAGCCAGTTCGGCTTCAAATGCAATAACTGAAAGCTGCTGTAATCAGTCACATGTATATACATTACGTTGCAGCCCCAGACGACAGAGCAGCTACAGTATATGCATGTGTTCAGTAGTGTTACATAATGATGCTGTTAGTTTAGGACTTTCCCTCACATTGTGTTATTCGACTGCACGTAAGAAAACCTGGCTGCTGTGTGGAAAACGTGCCCGCGTTTTGAACCTGCATCGAGACTCTGTCTTTGTGTGTGCGTGTGTCCGTGTGTTATGTCTGTGCGCAACATTAGATGACTCTGTAGCCTTTTCCCGGGACAAAAAATATATGCATATTCGTTCTCTGCTTCTCGTTGCCAACATATAATTTCACTACTTTTCAAGACCCTACCCTGGCTGTGTCCAAAAAAGCGACTTTGTTATTCTTTGAGCTAGGCAAGCCTGCTACCCAGTTATTCGCTAATATCTAGGTAATGGCAAAGAAAGAAGAAGCCAGCATTAATTGTGCAGGAAACACATTCACTATTAGCGTAAGGATTTCGACTATCCATCTAAATGCGTGGCCAGCCAGCATTATGAAGTGCTGTACTGCTGTTAACCGTTTTTTGCTACAAGTGTACAAATATGTACGGATGTGCGAGAGCTATCAACTGCACGGGCCGACCGATTGGCTGCGATTCACGAAAGGTGTTTAACTTTAGACTCATGCCTAACACGTTCTTTTCGAATGAATGGGGTTTAAGACAGTCATACATGGCACAATAGACTGTATCGTAGTTGGACTGTTTTTGATACCGTTTTGATACTTTTGACATGATGATGATACTTTTGACATAAATACATGACAAATATTTGACATAAATACAATGACGCACCGTTTGTTAGTTATAAGCGCTCAAAGTTGAAAGTTTGTGCAAATTCTGCGCCATGCTCAGGCATAAAATATGTACCTCACGCTCACCCTAGCCTAGAGTATTAACACAGCAACCGTGCGCCTATCATAGTTGACTGCTAGAAATAAAACTACAATGTACATATCTGCTGCACAAAAAGTTGACTGCCAGAATTGCGATAAAATATCATAATGAAGCCATAAAGAAAATACTACTTTTGCGATGAAAAAAAGTCGAATTTTCACACTGCTTAATCAAGCATAGGTTTCGTTGTGTGACAGCAGGACTAAAATTGGGCCACTAAATGCAAAGATCTGCGATTTCTGAAAAAACAATTCGAAGATCAGTTGACTAGAATAAGCTATCCAAGCTTTATAGCCCCAGATTGGGCATCCACCACGTGGGGTGCCTGAGGTTCACAGTGCGCATGAAAGGGTTTATAATTGATATCAAAAAGTACATAGGTATGGTATGTTTAAAGTATTTGGTATCATATTTATATTATAACGTATCTAATTTTTATCCAAGTATCAAAATATATCAAAAGTATTTATTCGAACTCCAAGCATGAGGTGGATTAAATTTTAGCTTAAGGTGGCGCTCAGAATAACTTCCATAACGTTATTATCTT
>JASANF010013726.1:0-10831 GCA_030248245.1 Trissonchulus sp. WLG1_4
AGAACGAAATACATGCAGAAGCAGTCTATTTCAATAATATCATCCGACGGACTTCCTCACAGAAAAGCATTCTCACATAAAGCTGCTGTATGGCTTTCTTGGATTTCCTTTGTAACTGGAGCAAAAATTACTCATGCGCGAACTGGTGGAGAAACAAAAATTGGAAACTTTCACGTTGATGGGTATTGTGACAATTTTAACGGAAAACCCACATGCTTTGAATTTCAAGGATGTCTATGGCATGGATGCAGGACTTGTTATTCGCCTACAGATAAAAATGGATTTTTGAATATGAGCATGAAGACCCTACGCATGAAAACACAACAGCGTGTTACTGAACTGAAACAACTAAACTATGAAGTCATCGAAAAGTGGGAATGTGATTGGGATGCAGAGGTTGCGGACAATAATGCGTTGCAAAAATTTATTGTTGATATGAATTTGAATCAGAATCCACTGAAACCAAAGGATGCCTTTTTTGGTGGTAGGGTGAGTCCTACTTATTTGTACTACAAGATAAAAGACGGAGAAAAAATACGTCATTTAGATGTCACCAGTGAGTATCCTTGGGTTAACAAAACGTGTATGTATCCAGTTGGAAACCCCACAGTAATTACAAACAATTTTGGAGATGTCAGCGCATACTTTGGACTAATAAAGTGCTGTGTTTTGCCTCCGCGAGAACTATTTTTGCCTATTTTGCCCGTCAAGATGAATAACAAGTTACTATTTCCGTTGTGTGGAGCCTGTTGCAGTGAGAATAACACCGGATACTGCAGTCACGCAGACGATCAAAGAATACTTTGTGGAACATGGGTTTCTGAAGAAATACACACTGCAGTTAAATTTGGATATAATGTTGTCAAAATTCAAGAAGTTTGGCATTGGCCTATTGAACAAAGAAGTTGCGATCTTTTTAAAAACTTTATTAATGCTTTCCTGAAAATTAAAATAGAAGCATCAGGTTTTCCAAAAACGGTGACCACGGACGAAGACAAGCAGAATTATGTAGACAAGCTGAGAGAAAAGGAAGAGATTGAAATCAATCCAGCTAATATTTCCTTCAACGCGGGCAAAAGGACCTATGGAAAACTAATTTTAAACAGGTACAAAAGTGATAATGTAATTACTACTACTACTACTACTACTACTACTACTACTACTACTACTACTACTACTACTACTACTACTACTACTACTACTACTAAGCAGTTATTGTCGAAAATGCAGGAGCTACAGCTCCTTTGCGCACTAGACAGCAAATTCTTTAAATTAATGTAAGTTAAAAGTATAACTAATTAACGTAATTTAACTAACGTTTTCATGTTTATAATTAGCTAGTTAAGTTTAGTAAAAATAAGGAATTGTTACAACAGAAATTCATTGCTGTTCTTTTAATTTTAGTTTTTGGGGAAAATTTTCACAAAGAGAAGGCCAGCCGCGCACTGTATTCATCAAGACATACAAGGATCTGGTTGCTTATATGACAAATTCTACCCTGGAAGTAATTGATGCCATGCTCATAGGAGAAAACTTGCTGATGTTGCAATATATACCAAAACAAGACACTGTTATACCGTCGCCATTTAATAATGTCGTTATAGGGGCATTTACGACAGCCCACGCTAGACTGAAACTATACTCGTACCTTAGCATGCTTGAAAATCGGACGCTCTACTTTGATACAGACAGCGTAATTTTTATATCCCGACCAGGGGATGCTGATCCTCCCGAAGGAGACTATTTGGGAGATTTAAAAGACGAACTGGTGGAAAAATATGGAGACGGAGCTTTTGCTGTGGAATTTTGGTCAACTGGTCCAAAAAGTTATGGATACACTGTGAATACGGCGAAAGGATTACAATATGACTATAAAATTAAAGGAATACGCCTCAACAGACTTAACAAATCAATAATTACACCAGATGTTATGATAAAAATGCTTCTTGAACCAAATCCTGTGCTTGTTTCTGTAGATAATTTCACAATTCGTCGAAACAAGAAGGACGCAACACTCTATAATGTGTTTAATTCAAAAATTTTCAAAATAACTTTTGATAAACGTATTATATGTTCTGATTTGTGCACCTTACCAATTGGTCATGTCAATAACGGTATGGACTTATTGTAAGCCAATGTATTGTTGTTATAAATTGTGTGTTGCGACTTAAAAGTGTGTTGATGCAAATAAACTCATTCGATGTTTTTGTTTTTTGTGTTAAAATATAAGATAAAATATATAAATATATAACATACACAGATAAATACATATCTACTACGATTTGATAATATTTGTAGACATGCAGAAATAAAGCTTATTAGTAGAAATCGTTACCAAATAGGTGGGTAAAATTAAAACCAAACTTTTGTATTGACGTCTGTTTGAGAGTACAAATCCTCACTTTGGAAAAGTATGAGGGTTTGTATTCCCAAACAGACGCCAATAACTACTGCTGTTTTTTCACCTTTGCTTTTCAGTTTTTTTGAAAAACTTAGGTACCTTCTTCGCAGCATTTACTTGTACCAAAATAACTCTCAACACCGTGTGAATCTGTACTCTGCTGTACGTAGACTATTTAATAATAATTTCCGACTACCTTACAGCTCATTTACGTTTGTAACTATTAAGGCCTATTCACACGAGGGAGTATGAGCGGGCGCACAAGCGGGCCCACAGGCTCACTTGCCTACTGCGTTGTGTGAAATAATGCAGCAGGCAGTGTGAAAATAGAACACGCCCGCTCATGCGCCCTCTCACGCGTTATGGCGTGCAGTGTGCACCATGGAGTACGCCAGCATGGTGTGCGCCATGGAGCAAAATACAACCTCGTGTGAATAGGCCTTTAGCATAGTATGTTCCTGTAAGGAATAATATTGCTTGCAGTTTTCGTCTAAATAAACCAAAAGAAACCTAACTTTGCTTAATAATTACTTTGAGTGAAGGTAGTTTAGGATGCAGAAATGCCCATTTAGTCTTGCTTGAATCGGAACTTACGTCTTATCTGTCTCACTTCACTGCAAAATTCCCTGGACTGTTTATGAGTTTTTGTTATTACAATCTTTGCATTACTTACATAGCACCCTATTTTCAAGAGCTACATCAAGTCATCACAAATTATACCCAATGAACTCTAAAGTGATTATCAATCTGAAGAAAAAATACGTTGTGAAATGCGTTGTTTAAAAAATGTTTGTCCAGTGCACATTTTGGACGTGATAAAAGTTTGGTAACCTTTTGATCCTCTCGCCCCCCGCCATCGATTGATTTATTCAATTATGCATCTACAAGAAATTTTTTTACTGTGACTAAAAAGCGCTTATACATCAGCTGGACCTAAGTAGATTTACACCTAGGTTGATCCAGTCTTAAATAATGGTTAGGTTTACTCAGAATATAAAAAATTGGCGCTGATCCAACGAGTTTTTCCACCAATAAACGTTTTTGCTATGGGACAAAATAACTGCCAAAAAACATTTTCCAAACACAAGTTGACCTTTCGTCCAAATAAGCCCTTTTTTGTCTCTGAAAGGAAGGAAAAGTCTGAAAGTTTTATAAGCGTTAAATTGAAAACTTTGCAGACTTAGTCAGTCTTATATATTTAATGATGTAAATTGTTCTTTACTGGCTTATATATCATGACTGTTAATGTTTTTATTTTAGAACTTTCAATACAGAAATTTATGCTTGAAATCAGACTGCTTCTAATTTAGCAATTGATAAGTATTAACATGCTTTTTCTATCACACTTAATATATTAATTATATTTTTACTATTTTAATTATTTTCTGAAAAATATCATCCATCTCTTGACTTTTTTTCTTTAACTCCGTTGCAAATCAGCCATCGTTAATGACACAAGACTTGATGGGTTCAATGCCGACGAAGGAAGTGGGCAGCTCAGTGGCCGTCAGCAAACAGATAGACCAGGAAATTAAGAAGGAGAAATTGGCAGGCCGGAATGTGGTCAAAATGCTGTTGCTTGGTAAAATCATGTTGATCTTTTTGTTGATTTTTTGTCTTGATCTTGTTTTTGAACCGAAATATTGCTGTTCAAAGTTATAGGCACCTTGGCAAGATATTTGACTTTAACTTAAGCTATTGATTGTAAAATTTGGTTGAGGCACCACTGAGCAACGACATTTCTAACATTAGTCAAATTTTGCAAAAGTTCAATTTTGATGCCGCCATAAAAATTGCTAAAAGTGCTCCCAGATAGGGATGTTTTCAGTTATCGAAATCTTAATCAGTTCAGTTAATCAGTTAACTGATTAGGTTAAAATTAGATCAGTTGAGTTATCAGTTAATTTTGCAAAATTTTAATCAGTTCAGTTACAGTTAAGTTAACTTAACTGTAACTGATAACTTTAACTGAAAATATTTTCAGTTATTTCTTTAAAAATGCTGGTTTCTTTTTCCGCTAATCCCGATATTTGCTAAAGTTTTCACGTAGTTTCTACTAAATTAGAACTTAATTAACTTCTAATTATTAACTATTTAATTACTAATCTTTGAATCTACTCAAAACAAAAAACCTCTTGTCAACATGGGATCAACCATTTATTTCAAAACGAAAACTTTAAACTTCTGTAACAACTGCCAAGTTGCAACTGTAAATGACATAAACTCTTGGAAGAATGGGTGCAAAGCAATGCCCAGAATAGAATAAAACATAAAACAATGAATCAAATAAAATAACAGGCAGAACCTTAAGTGGTTCTAAACTGGAAATTCAAGTCTATTCATTCATTTAATTGGCGTTTTGTCCTTTCAATGCTTTTAGCGACAATTCTACAGAGACAAAAACTTGAAGATCATTGCAAAAATTAAACAAGCAGAACGCCACAAAGTATTTTATGCATGTTTTGACGCATAACTGGAAATGATTTTCAGTTATTGCATGTAACTGAAACGAATATCAGTGTTAACTGATTTCAAACAGTTTTTTACAACCAAAGCAGTTCAGTTACAGTTAAGTTACCTGCTTTTAGGAATTGTGCAGTTAAGTTATCAGTTTTTAACTGCTTTTCAAAATCAGAGCAGTTCAGTTATCAGTTATTATCAGTTAACTGTAACTGCTTAACTTTAACTGAAAATGAATCAGTTAGCAGTTAACTGAAAACATCCTTACTCCCAGAGCTCTCGCACTTTGCAAAAATACTTGCCTGGTGTGTATCTTGGTTGTCGTTAAGGGTATCAGCCAGAAGAGAAAATTATAGCAATTGGAATTTTTTGAAGTTACTGAGAGCGCCGCCTTAAGTGAAAAACTTGCAAACAGAGTTTAGCCAACAATTGTTTAGCCATAGTTGGGATCCCGGTGGCAGGTATGCAGGTGTTGACGGTGTAGACATACATATAAAAAACTTAATAAAAAATACATAAAAAATATTCAGATACATGTTTTGAAGGATCTTATTGCTATAAATTACAAATATCTTACGTAAAAAATAATTTAAAAAATTTTGATTGTTGAGTTTGACAAAATTAAACGCAAGTATGCCCATATAATTTAGAATCATAACTAAACTGCAACAAAATAACGCGTTTTCATTCAAAAAGCAAATCAAGCAGTTGTTTTTATTGTTTCTCTACTTGTAAGGGTTGTAGCATGGCTGCATGTGCACTCAGAGGTTTCTATGCACGATGCAATGGAAAACTCCGAGTGTAAAGCACGAGTGCGCGCAGCGCACGAGTGCTTTTTACGAGGGCTTTCCAAGCAGAGTTGCATACGAATTTCTGAGTGTCAGTGTTGGCCATGATACAACAGACTTGTCACATGGCCTTGACACGTAAAAAAGAAAAACTATATATAGGTAGCGGTGGGATTCGAACCCACGCATTTCTGACTTTATTTTCCAGTCAGTGCCATAGACCACTCGGCTACGCTACCATCGACGATACGTTTTTAAATGACAGTAAATTAACTAACAGTAACACCTACCGCTGTGCATGAACAGCATGCAAGATACAGTGTAGACTGAGCATAGTACGTACATACATCACTTGTCATCATTATTTGGGTTTTCGTCAAACTAGTTGTGCAGCAGCCGTAGTCGAGTGGTTACGACGTCTGGCTGGCGATCCTGGCGGCTTCGGCGTATTCGTTCGATTCTTGTCTTTTTAAGGTTCCTTCTTATTTCTGACCAGCGTGCGACAAAACTGTTAGTGCACGTTAAGTCGAATTCGTTGATGCTTACCGTGTGTTCAGAGAGTGCAACAAATCTCTGAGTGCACTGTTGGGACATGTGCAGTCACAGGACCAGCAAATATCAGAGATTTGTTTGTAGCACGGCGAATTACAGACAGGCCATGTAATTACGTATAAAGCCGAAGCATAGTTGCACATTACATACTTGATATATTACCCAGAGTCCATAATAAGAATAAGAAGAGTATGACACTTTTCAGGAGCAGCGAGTAGCGACTAGGCCACAACAGTGTACAGAGAGACATACTCATCTTACAATATGCAATCTTGACATTATTACCTAGTACTCCAGCCTGAACAAACTAACTTTTATTTGTATCTTTCAGGTCCAAGTAATTCTGGAAAATCGACGGTCTTGAAGCAGATGAAGTACGTAATTACCAACTTATTTGCGGTAATTTTATAGAGCGGGGGCGGGTGGGTGCATATGGCCGAAGTGTCAGACCTACAGAAATAACATAAGCGTTGAATATTTTATGCACATAGAATTATTAAATGCTGTGCAAATTGCTTCTGAAAACACTTGCTTTTTCACACCATTTGCCAAAAATTAGTTAAACGTAGCAACTTTTTGGACTCAGTCTGAAGTGTTGTCTCTGAATAAACGAAGGTTATGTGAGATTTGACTTTTTTCGAGAATTCTGTCATTGTTTCCTATCCATGGAATCACCGTAACTGCAGGTACGTAGGTACTCTCGCCTGCGACGGACGTAAAAAATTTCTTATATTTTATTTGTTTAATAACATATTTCTTGCAGGATTTTACATTTGAACGGCTTCACAGAAACAGAACTGCGGGAGTGCCGTGACCTGATTCACAAGAATCTATTAAATAGTGCCTATGCTTTGATTAGAGCCATGGAAATGTACCAGACGCAGTTTAAAAACAGCGCTCGGCAGGTAACTAGAAAAATGAGTTTGATATAATAACCTATTTAAAGGCAGTATCAATAATATGTGGATTTCACAGAAATGTTAGCTTATACGCACATTTCAGTAGAAACAAAACATTATCTGATGCAAACGGAAGCGTGCCTCAGTAAGCTTAAATTGTATTGCAGTTTACCTAGATATTACTTTTTGAAAACGGCTCACACGTGACTAAACATTAAAAATGCATAATTTGTTGTTTTTTCAAAAAGTTACAGAAAATTTTGATAAAAGCAGAATTAAACTATATACTTATACTTATGCACCTATGCATGCACTTAATTGGAAGAAAAACAAAGCATTTATACTCAATTAGCATTGTAGATCCTTCAGCGTAAATGCAGAAAAACTATGCTTAGCTAGAGAAATTAATTGTAGCCGTAGTTCGTGAACCAGTCGTGTTTCAATCTTATGGTATAATCAGGGGTGGACGCGGGTCGAAATTTTCGACCCGCGACCCAACCCAACCCAACCCGCGGTTCGACACTGGTAACCCGCGACCCAACCCGCGCCGTAAAACCCGAGCCGCGACACACTTTGACCCACCACGCTATAACCATAACGTACATTTATACAAGGGCGTGTAGCCACGATTTTGAAAAGGGGGGGTCGCACCCTGTCCACTTTTTTGCTCACTTGTTAACACTTACTTTTGCGGAGTCTGAGGGCCTCAGCCACCAGAATCCAATTATTTTTACACTTATTGGCGAAATGGCTTACATAACAAAATATAAATTTGGTCATTTAAATTGAATTAAATAAAATAACTGTTGCGGGGTTCTAGGGGCGGCAGCCCTCAGAAAAAATGGAGGTTTTTTCGATTTTTGGACAAGTTTGGTCAACTGGACTGGAGACGTAATCAAAAAAATTTTCCGACAGGTAAATTAAAAACAAAAAATGGGAACTTCATATCAGACTGTTTATTATACACACAAGTAAATACAGCATAATGTACTCTAGTAGACATGCGTACACATAGGTATAGGCTTTCATGAAAGTTAATAACAAGGAATAGTAAGCCACAGAGTTTGCGGGGGTCTGGGGGCGGGAGCCTCCAGGAAAAAATTTTTAGAGTTTTTTAAATTTTAGGCCAAATTTTGTCAATTGGAGACGTCTCAGAAATGTTTTTGTCCGGGCTCCTAAAAACGAAGGGGGAACCCTTGTCGACAATTTCTTCAGGTTCCAGTTTTGGCGGGTCGGAAAAAATTTTTTCGACCCGCGCAGCCAGAAGTGGGTACCCGCGGGTCGACCCACGGCTCAAATTTTCCGACAGAAAACCCAACCCAACCCGCGGCTACCCGCGGGTACCCGCGGGTACCCAAGACCCGCGTCCACCCCTGGGTACCTATAATAAAGTTTAAAATGACTTCTTTTCTTCTGTACTTTCTTTTGGTGTCAACGAATCTGCTAATATCTGTTTACTTTGCGACAACTATGTGCTAGGGAATAGGGATGTCCGTATTGGGTGCTCTTGCTTAAACTTTGTAGTTGGTTCGGTGGTAACGAACCTAGCCGTTGGCGTGCTACAGTGTTTAAATAACCAAATAATTATGGTTAAATAAAGTTCGATAATTCGGTTAAATCATTCGATAAAATTTAATAAAGGTCGATAATAATGATTATTTGATAAATTAATAAACTTATAATAACTAAGTAATTCAATTTTGTTTGGTGTTATCGCCGTGGTATTAGAAAAACAGGGGCAGCCTCAGGCACAGATTATGTCAAAATGTATTTTTTAACAATTTCTTTATAACGAAATTTTCTACATTTTTCATTGTATCAAGTCTATTATTAAATGTTGTACGATTGTTTGTGTTCAGGCCGACGCGCAACTGCTGGTAGATACAGTTGAAAAGAACTGCTACAATTCCAACACAATCACCAAGGAACTGTCGGAAGCCATTGCTAGGCTCTGGGCTGACCCTGCTCTGAAACAGTGCTACCAGAAAGGCAAAGATGTGCATATTCCAGTGTCCACAGAATAGTACGTCGGGTCTTCTATATTAGTATCTTTTTTGTGCCCAGAATAATGTCGGTGTAAGTCACTGACGAGGTCTTAAAAGACGACTATAGACTTGAACAGGGGTCTAACAAAAGGCATGTCGACCATGCGAAATGCGCATGCAAGCAATGGTAGATTACCATTGGCTGCTTGAAACATCTAATAAACATTTGTCGAGCCTATGAAAGTCGAGCAAAAGAAAGTCAAGCAAACGTCGTTTGTGCAACTAAATTCGTATTGCTGTTTTAGCTTCCTGAATAGTTTGGAAAGAATATGTGCGTACGAATATGTGCCTACGGAGCAGGACATTCTGTTTACTCGAGTGGCCACACTTGGCGTTGCAGAAATCAGATTTGAACTTAAGGGAATTAAGTTCATGTAAGCACTATATTTTATTAGTTAGTAAATGATTAAGCCCGGGTTTTACAAGTCAAACATAAAAAATAAAAACTAGCAATAATACGACATGGTCAAAAATCTTACTATTAGCTTATGTTTACGTTTAATATAGGATTTAAAATTCTTAATTTGTGATATTGCATTAATAAAGTAGTGTAAGCCTGATAAATGAATGAAAATGTTGACTTGTTTGCCAGACTGAATTGCAGTTTGCTCTACTTTTTCTTGGTGCAAGTCAGTTAATGAACCATTTCAGAAATTTATTATTCTTTATTTTATTATTTTATCTTAATTATATTTATTATTATATTTATTTCTTTATTTATTCTTTATTTTTTCTTTATTATTTTATCAGATAATGGTTGAATAAATGGTGTTCGAAAGACTGACACGTAAACAAGTCGTAGATTGGTATTTGCTTGGTATTAAGATATAACCAGAAACAGAACAATGTTACAATACTGCTGATGTATTATTTATATAGGTATTTTAATTATTTATTTGTTTTTATTTATATTTAGAGTTATCGACGTCGGTGGCCAAAGGACGGAGAGAAAGAAGTGGATTCATCATTTTGAGAATGTCAACTCAGTGTTGTTCACAGCAGCCATCAGCGAGTACGATATCAACATGGCTGAGGACAACAATACTGTGAGAATAAAGCACAAACAAATATATAACCATGAAACCATTTTACAGTTAAACTACTATAAGATCGCAACATCATGCTTAAGACTTTGAGGAATTTGTGATTGAGATTAACTAGATTACCTACACTAAAAACTGAAATACAAACAAAATTTGCCTTACTTAAGTCGATCCCTCAAATCAACACGTTATCAAGTATGTTGCAATGTTCTCCTTTGTTTAGTGAGAAGAGTGTCTTTAGTGTCACAAGGTCAAAAGTATGTTTAATCAAAAACTTTGAACACATATTCACTTTTACATTTTAAATTTTAGATTTTTGATATAGTTTTACTTCTTTATTATTATATGTAGGATACGTCTTTAGAACAGAACGATTTAATATTGACTTGAATAATTTGTTTCAGAATCGAATTGTGGACGCTTTGCAGTTGTTTCAAAACATAACTGAGAGCAGATGGTTCAGGAAAACTTCAATGATCTTATTTCTTAACAAAACGGATATTTTTCGTCAGAAAATCAGAAGTGTGCCAATTACTGTAGCTTTTCCGGATTATACAGGTCAGTGCTGCAGTTGGTACTTGGTAGTTATATGCCATTTCTTTCAATTTTCGTTCTTCTGTCCTCATATATATGTATATATATA
>JASANF010013727.1:0-21517 GCA_030248245.1 Trissonchulus sp. WLG1_4
AAAGCTGACCAAAAAATGCTGGACTGATACGAAAGGAAACACGCGATTACATTACGAAAAGAACGAATTGCAAGCATCAAAAATATCGTGACTAGTCGCAAGTCGCAACTCGCAACAAACACGCCACCGGTGTTGTCTCGGGGTTCAGCAATTTTTGGTCAGACTAGTCACGATACCTTGCTTACTGTGAGCAGTAGAAAAAATTATTCATTTCTTTATTTTATATTAAATGGTTGAACAAAGTATGACAAAACCAAAGGCAAAGAAACTAACTAATCACCAAAGCAAACAACTTTCAGACAAACAGTAACGAACTATATAAGTGTGAATTTCAGTGAAATTGAAAAGTGGTTCATTTCATACTTCATCCTTGCCCTTGTCCCTATCGTTTTGTCCTTGAGCGATTCTGAAGGCCAGTTCACACGAGGCAATTTGCAGGCGATTTTCAAGTAACCAACCACAAGGCAACGCGCAAGCAACACGCGTTGCTTGAAAATCGCCTCGTGTGAACGTGCAGGCGATTTCCAGGCAACCAACATTTTTCAGTCGCGACGTGCTCGACATTTTCAGGCAACGTGCAGGCAACAGCCAATCAAATGTTAGCATTCCCGCTAGAGCTTGTTTTCCCAGGATGCTCTAGAAACTAGTTATAGCTCTTTTCCATTGCGCGGTAAAGAGATTTCAGTTCCTTGTATTGTGCAGCTATATACCTACGTACAGTGAGCTGGACTAAAAAAAGGGTTGACTCAACTTTTACATTGAGCATCGAATTTGTGTGGATTGTTATATCCTCTCAAAGGCAATCTGTCGCCCATTTTTTCAAACTCGGACCTTTTGTTGACCGTCGACACATATGCACTATAAAGTGATAGTACATCCATTTAGTCCAAAAACACACAGAACAACCGCCAGTTTGAAATTTAGGCGGGCTCAAATTTGTCTGGCTGTTGCCTGCAGGTTGCCTGGTGATCGGTTGCTTGAAAATTGCCTCGTTTGAACGTATGTTTTCAAGCAACTTCCAAGCAACGCTCGTTGCTAGCTGATTGCCTGAAAATCGCGTTGCCTGCGCGTTGCCTCGTGTGAACCGGCCTTAAGAAAGCGGTTTGGCCAAATAAGCCAACTTTTCGCATGATTAAAGTTGCAGTCACTTGCAAAACGTATGCTAAAACTTGGCCGGAGCGTTTATGTCAATTGTTCACACTTCACGGCAGCCGACCAAAGTTTGTGCTTGTCCTTATCCCTGTGTCCTCGAGGACAAGTATAAACTGTGCTTACGTCCGAATTAGGGTAAACACCCTTAACCTAAGCCTAAGCTATGGTAGAGACACATTAACTTTTTATCCGTCTCGACATAACTAGTATAAGTAAGTACCCAGTACCCACCCTTGCATTGAAGTGTAGATGCATACGATTTTCAAAAGGAGGCTTTAAGGAGGTACGCTAGCTAGACTTGTTGCTGCTTTAGAAGTTTGCCGAATGAGCAGAAATACATGGCCGTACATAGTTTGCATCGACTTTCACACAGACTGAGAAATGAATAAGTATCTCATTGATTGATGATAGATGCCACAAATTCTCTTGAATAAGTCAATTTTGATCGATTCAGCTCAGTTCATCACACTCAGATTTGTAGTTTTTCTAAGCTAGGTATACCACGAAAACGTGAAAATTTTTTGCATGAACATTTTGCATTTAATGCGACATCGAGTCATTTCTATTTGTGAAGAACTAACGTAAACGTTTTTCTCAATTCTTGACAAAGTTTTTTGTTTATGCTGTCCCCGTGTTGTAAAGGACAAGTATGAACCGGGCTTAGTGTGCAACCCCAGTAACATGAACCATGGTGTCAAAACGAAAGGTGTGAAGTGGAAGGAGTGTACTTTTCCGTGTACTTTTGTTTTTCTTACCATGAATCCAAAATATAAGGGTGGAATGCATAAAGGCAGTTTAACGTTAAAACCAGTCTAAGGCGTTCTATTTCAGTAAAATAGAACATTGTAACGAACAAGCACTTTTGTTGACGAGCGTTCAGACTTGCGACACGGAGATTTGTTAGTATTATTTTACCGTTTCGGTAAAATTGAGCGCGGCGTCGACATATGTGTTGAAAACCAGTGCGATACTGCAGCAACAGCACTAAAATATTAAATTGTGACTGCGTTCTCGCAACAAATATTGAGTCGTGCAGTCTATCCTGCCCTAAATACAATGGAAGTTTCATTGTTTAAACGAAATTATAACTACAAGTTATGTCCAATCTGCACGACTGACGACGAGAAATGAAGCCGCTACAAAACAACTGCTAAACCTCTTTTATCGCTTCAAAATTTTTACACGTCAGTTTTTGGAATTCATAAATGGGTTGACAGACTGTCGACCTCCTGCCTAAAAGTACAAAATAGGCATCGTCCTTTTTCCTGTTGTGCCACAGCACCACAGGTCTTTAATTTTGATTCTGGCGTTTTAACACTAAACTGTGAAAGCATTGCGTCTGTCTGCGTGTTTAACATCAACTCATGTGTGTACGTGCGTGTGTCACCAAGATTTACAGTGTATTCGTCGCTTAATTCTGTGCAGCTTGCCTTAAGTTAATTGACTGTATATATTCTGCTATAAGACCGAAATGTCAGGTCGAAAATATTAAAAAAACGCAGCCGGAGTGGAGTCCACCAACCTTCCGTTTACAGATCGGACGCCCTACCAACTGGGCTAACCGGCCTCATACAATAAGTTGATGCCAAGCAGATTCAACTAAGATGAAACACGGAGCTGCTTGTCGGTCTGAACATATAAAAGAGAATTAGGGTGGATTTCACAAAGGTGGTTTTACTAAACCATTGGTTTTACGTACGTTTTGCATGATTTGCACATAATTTCATTACGAAATATCGAATGATTCGTTACGAATTTCGTAGATTTTCTTGAACCATTGGTTTAGCTCAGTTGAAATTTAAAACCTGCAGCGCAGCAGGTCTCTGTTTCGCTGAAATTTCAACTGAGCTAAACCAATGGTTTAAGAAAATCTACGAAATTCGTAACGAATCTTTCGATATTTCGTAATGAAATTATGTGCTAATCATGTAAAATGTACGTAAAACCAATGGTTTAGTAAAACCAAGAGTACATAATAGCGTCTCACTCTATATAGAGTGAGAAGCTTGTATGTACTCTTGGTAAAACCACCTTTGTGAAATCCACCCTTAGTGTTTCAATTTAATTGCAATAATATGATATTCAAATCAATAATCTCATACGTTTATGCACCGAGGGTGCTTACCATTTACCACCAAATTAACTTTACCTCGGTAACGAACTTATATTTAAGTAAAATTTTCGATGTTTTTGTTTGAGTGAGTGTATTTTTATTTGTGGGTTTACGTACATTTTGACTGGATAATTTTGTTGGCAGCCTCTTATATTTCCTGCGAAATGGTCATGAAAGGATGAATACACTTCTCACTCATAAAACAACTCGTTCCTACATTATTTGTTGTAAAAAGTAAAAACTTCTTCAGGTTTTTGCATAAACAACTTATTGTAAGATGAAAACGCTTTGAACTTTTGCATACACATCTATAGTAAGACAATTATCTGCTGCACAACAGGTTTTAGCTGACCTGCTGGTCAGCTTACTTGAACGTAATTCTTAATACTTACTGAAAGTTTAGCCGCAGATTGGGCTTGTTACAACTTATGACGTCCTTTGACGTCCGATGCTACGACTTTACTCATGTTATGTAACTTTGCAAAACTAACCATTTTCATTCAGTCTCCATGCAAACATCAGTGACACTATTATGTAAATTAGTGCTGTCTCAGACTTCACAGCTGATGTACATGTCGATTATCGATTTGTGTACACACGCATAGTGACACACACCCACACACGTCCATACACGCAGGACAGGCAGCTGCTGTGCAGCACAGAGTGGCTG
The DNA here is from genome assembly GCA_030248245.1 of Trissonchulus sp. WLG1_4. Classification (NCBI taxonomy): domain Eukaryota; kingdom Metazoa; phylum Nematoda; class Enoplea; order Enoplida; family Ironidae; genus Trissonchulus; species Trissonchulus sp. WLG1_4. Next base: position 3,936 of record JASANF010013727.1, read on the forward strand.
TCAATGCAATGAAACTGATCTACATGCATTTTCGTTTCAGTGCATTGACTGAAATTAGTATGCACGGCCGCTGAGGCGGCCGCGCAAAAAGTTCTACACGTATTACATAGGTTAGAATGTTGCCCTTAGACTACGTTTAGCAAGACTGAGCTAAGACTGCCTTCTGCATTCTACAAGTGTTTCATGATTTACTGAACATACACGCCAATTTAGCTGCAAAATAACACTCTTGTCTTTTTCGTTTTTGTGCACAAACAAAAATACTGTATATATCATTTGTATCGAGATCGAAGATTATTGATCGGTGGCAGACGTCTTGGAGTGACCTGATTTGATCCTTGAGATTTTGCGGCAGAGGTTTTGGGTCGCCAAGAGTCTACTGTAAACAGATCGTTTGAACTGAGCAAAATGTTGGAGTTATTGCTCTGAACGCCGGTTGGCGATTCAAGGCGCATCTCCGTGGCGTCTCTAACGCTGATTATCGTCGATCTTGAGCCAGGATTTGCAGTGAACGGCTGGTGATCTTCCACATCGCTGATTTCACTGTAAATCCCGCCGTTCAACATCGCAGGCAGCTCTTTTTCGGTCGGAGATACCATTTGGATGGAATTCCGAAAATTCTTGGCCTTAACTTTTTTGTCCGAACTCTCGTATCCGGAGCTACTGACGTTGTCGTCATCTATAGAGCTTTTTCGGCGATGCGTTATCTGGTAGTTGTTTTTGTCGGACGTACTAGCGCTTGGGATGGGCGATGGGGATTTAAGAACTTCTCTGGACGGAACTGGATCGGAAGGAGGAGTATCTTTGTGACAACGCTGGATGAGGGTGGAGCAAAGCCGATAGAAACATCCGGTGATTGACAGCTTGTCGTTTTCAGGACCAATCACTGACAGAATAACAATAAAAAATCCGACAGAATAGAGGATAGAAAACCCAACGGTGCAAAAGATGAATACGCCAAACTGCATGAAGAATACTATTTGTGCAGGCAGCATGAAAAGAGACGCCCCCAGTGTACTGGTCGCACCTGAAACAGAAAATTAGTAAATGCATGAAGATGAAAGAAAACCTCCAATATTATGTAAACGTACATAACGTTGAATAATCGACTAGATAAATAAAGTAAAGCAGTAAACAAATTGTAACACAACCAGTTAGTGTGGACTAGACTATATAATAATAATGTCTCGCTGTATTATATAGACGAAGATTATGACACTCGGGGCCGCGTATATACTATATTCAGATTTCTGAAATCCTATGCAATTTCTGGTAGGTCGATTTTCCTACGTTAAATTACACTGGTTAGGTAGGTAGGTCGGTCAGTCTAACAGTGAAAATGCAATTTCGCAAGACAGAACGCTGGACATCGCGAAATCAAAACAGAGCCCGGGGTGATTCGAACCACCGACCTTCTGATTTCTAGTCAGATGCTCAGTAGATACAAGACGATCTACCATCTGAGCCAACCGGGCTTAAAAGTAATGATTCTAAAAGTCTTGTTATTGCACAACTTCAAAATGACTTCGTAAAGTACTTCAAAATACGTAAAGCTTTTGTACTCATTTCATTGCTCTTTATGATTGCAAAATGCGATGAAATATTGTTTTACTTATAGTTAATGTTAATACGCTGATAATTTTGTACACTAACTGACATTGGATCAGGTCATGCCTAATTTCAAATTCTGAATCGTGCGGCTCGTTAGTCTAGTGGACTCATTCTCGCTCAGAAAGCGATAGGTCCCGGGTTCGATCCCCGGACGAGCACACTTTTTTATATTTTTGCAAAATCAAACTCTAACCTCTGCTTAGAGCATGTAATATAACAATTTAAATGTAAAATAAAGTTACTAAAATTATTTTTCTCACAACTCTCGTTGACGGCGTCAATTTGTTAACGACGGCAAAATAAAATTCCTTTTGTTGAAAAATGCGTGCATTCAATTTTTCGTGTTCAATATTGACGCTCCAGCGTCATTAATTAGTAATTTTTCACTCTGTACATACTCAGTAGACGAGGTTGCTCGTTTTGATAAATATGCAGTAACAGTTTATCAGTAATCAGTAAGGCTGTGGAGCAACTCAGCAGTAGATGTGTACAAAAAGCGGGATTAAAAAATCAGTTTATCCACAAATAACGGCCGCGTTTAATATTTCCTACGGAATATTGACACTGTGAACTCGCATGGTAACCACTTCTTACTCAGCAGAAGAGCTTGTTGCATTCTAGCACCGGCAGATGCGCTAGTCATTTTCGGCCTGTCTGTTTAAGTTTTGTTAACAGTATACGGCCAATGTAGTCATGGTATTGATGAACCAACGAAATGGCAAAATGACATTTATATACCTTAGGTAATAGAAGTTAGAGTGATAGGAAACCTAAATCAGAAAAGGTGACTAATTAAAATTCGATTCCCCTGTAAGTTCCTTGTCGCATCTTATAAACAGGAACGCTAGAGCTCACCGGCAATAACGGAGAGTCCCACTTGTCTCAGAACCTGTTCCACCTTCTGCTCTCTCGTCGTGGCCGTGGCGTTGTGATAGGCCTCTGCGACGTGCACGATGTAGTCCACTGCCAAACCCACTACCAGGGTCAGGTTCAGCGATTCTAGAACCTACAAAAAAAGACTGGTGAAATATGTACAGTACTGTGCAAAAAAAGTTCCCTCTTCGTCGGCGTACGACGAGCTTCGTCGTTCGCGAAATGTGACGAACGTTGGCCGGAAAGTGACGAAGCAAAATTTTTGTGTTTATTGCATGCGGAAGTCTATTAGAGTGCCCTGAAGCTAAAAATCATGATTGACACAATTTGTCAACGTCAAATCGCTTCGTCGGCAAAAGGTGACGAACCTTCGCGAAAAGTGACGAACGTTGGCCTGTATGTAGGTATAAAAATGTGGGATTTCTGACATTGTTTGTGCATAAACTTGCTCAGCTGCGTAAATTTAAGCGACGTATCAGCAAAAGCTTTCAATGGAAGTTTTTCAGCGAATTTCAATAAAGATGGAACCTGCGGGAGAACACATGGAAATGGAAGGGGTCATGGACAGGTTTTGGATGGCTGCGGTAAAAGATTGAAGCAATTACTTTCAACTGTACTTGACCTCAACTTGATTCATGCCCAAAAAAATAGACAAAAGGCGAGTCAGTTTTTCTGGACTTGCTTAGAGATAAAGCAGCAGGAACAAGGACAAGTATGAACCGGGCTCAGCTGTGTATAAGTTTGCCATTTTACCCCCAACTTCCACCCAACGATGGGAATCAGTCCAACCACCGATATGGTGGCACTAGCGATCACAATCGTGGCCAGAACGCCGAGAAGAAGGTTGTCTGTGGATAAGACTAGGACAGGACAGGCCAGACTTAGGCTGATCACGATGCCGTACACTGCGGATTGGGTTAGGGTCTGAAACAGAACTTGTGACAGAAAAATAGGATACGTAAACTGTGAACTTAAAAGCTGTTCTGACAAGAGATGCATGGGAGCAATCGGCGAGGAAGGGTGCCCGACTCCCGGCAAACAGGGGGTGTCCTGGTTTTAATTTGATTTCCGGCTAAAGCACTTTTACACTTTTTCGGTTTTTAATCAATTTTTGGGGCACTTTTTTTGTCTGCGGCCGGAAATTTTTAGCGATTTTTCGATTTTTTACTCAATTTCGGCACAATTTTCAGGCAATCAGAGGCGGGGGGTTGAGGGGGGAGGAGTACCACCTTTCTATTCTCCTACCCCTATGGTTCATGCAGTTGCACAAATTCATGCAGTCGGTTTCTCGTAATTTAGTTCGTTCACATGTACGGATAAAATATACCTAATCCCCAGTAAACGCATAATTATTTGTGGTGTGCAAGGTTTTCTCGCTTAACTAGTTACTGTATTACTTCATAATCATTATATGTTTATTGTTTATACTAGAAAAACAACTGATAAACTTAAAATGAGCAAAAATGACCCTAGACAGGTTTCTGTTCAAGCTTACTTGTTGGACTCTAAACCAGTGCCACGCGCCAAACCCAGAGTTGTGCTTGTCTGGCGTGAGAATAATACCATTTCGTAGACTTGGCGCCATTGTGGCTGTCTAAACAGGAAAAGAATGAGTTACAATATGCTGGAAAAAAAGCTTAACAATAAATCGAAAATTCCTCTATTCTGAGACAGCAAGAGCAGAGAAGAAAGTTTCGCCTGAGTCTTGCGGGCAAGATTTTGGACGAAACTGAGACAATTTAGAGCAAAGGGGTACAGTCTCACAATGGGACCCTCCAGAACCTCGGCACAGCAAGATTATCCACCATTCTCCCAACTCCAATGTGTCTTCTTACTAATTAATTTCTAATTAATAAGTAGTTTTAATGTATTCCCAATTAATAGTATATATAGGCTAACTAACAGTTTTTGTTTAAAAACTCAGGCCAATTTTCCGATTCACAGATGGCTTGTCCGGCAGTAGTTAGCTAACTATATAAAGAACTGATAATGATATTGAAATCAAAAACACCTTAACCGTCAAATTTATATATAGCAGCATCGAATTTTAAAAGACTTTTATAATTGAACCAACCCTAGTTCGAGACCCACCGATGTCTGCAGAAAGTCTTCCCACTCTCTCAGAATATCCAATCCTTTATTATAGTTCACTAGATCCGGAATCAGCGTGGTATTGATCAAAATGGCTGCGTATCTCAGCCTGGTGCCCCAAGTCAGGGGGCTGCCGTTCAGTTGCTTTCGTTGTAGATCGCTGGAGTTGCCACTGTGACCCATGGCCTCTGCGTAGAGCAAGGCGCGCTCCAAAGGCATTGACGGGGGGCGCCGGAACAAGAACCCATATCCGTCGTGGATCCAGTATAAAGCAGCCGTCTGAAACCAGAATAGGATAGGCTGGAATTCACAACCTAACACTAGCACTAAAGTTTTCCTTAAAAGTTAGTGAAACACTTCAATTGGGGCTTGAAGCACTAATATTTTAAATGTTTCAATTTAAGTGTTTCACAAGCTTTAAAGGAACACTTTAGTGTTAGGCTGTGAATTCCAGCCATACTGTCAAGAATAGGTGCAAATAATTAAATATGAGACTGTTATGTACTCTTGCTACATATATAGTTACATTATTGATTATGCTCAACAATTCCGATAAGTTTTATTCATTAACATCAAGAACAAGCTTACTGATGTTTGTTGAATGTCGGTTAATACCCTGAGACTTTTGGATTACTTTTGTTTCAGGGTCACCTACACATCAGTTTGAAAGCGGTCTGCAGCGGGCATTATGGCCAACATGGCATTATGGAAATAAACTGACTTCAAAATATCTATAAAAGTATGGATTGCTGTTGAGTTTTTCGGCAGTGTAGATGTGCGGTGTGCTCGTCATCAGAGCCACCATTTTGGCATCCGTGATCGGGAATCCCTCCACAGCCCTCGCTGCCGTGCCCCGATGCGCATAGTATTGACGCCATTCTTTCTAAAACAGAAAAGGTTGAAATTAACAAGAACTATATAAACTATGTATTGGAAAGAGTATGACACTTTTCCATTGGTCAGCTTGGCAGCGAGGTAGATGCGTTGCACATTTGCGACCAAAAACGGAGCGAAGACATAGGTATTTAAATGTTTCTCTGTGCCCAAACTGCGCATGTCAATGAACCGAAAACAAACGCATCAATCGAGTAGCAATTATTAGCAGCAACCTTTTGGCTTCGCCTGAAACGCGAGATTACCATAACCTTGACTGTGAAGCTGAAAGGTTATTTGCATATTTGGGTGTGTATTCAGTCCGCTTACCGGAACCAGTTTTATTTTTCTACTGAAAATAGTCTTATATTATTATGAGTTTTTGTACAAGACGTCAGAAACATACACATCTGCCTGTATAAATGAATATGAAAACTATAATAGGTAAGAAATACGCTATCGCTTTAGCCCACCTTAAAGTATTGGTCCATGTCGTCAGCGAAACAGGCAATTTCAGGCGTCAGTTTGTCTGGTCCCAGTTTTATGCGCAGCCGCTTGATCACATCCTGTGGTAGACGTTGGAGGTATTTGCAAAAGCCCTAAAACATAGCCGTTGTGGAAACCCGTGTGCTGACATTTTTACGCAGTGGATTTCTACTGTAGACTTTATAGTTCCGAACAATGCTAGGTATAGGCTGAGCAGGCGGAGCGGTTTAGTCTGGGTTTGTCTACATCTGGGTTTGTCTAAGAACTGGGTTGGCACACATGAATAACAGCTCGCAGGCAATCACAGTTAAGTTCCGCCTACCCATTATTACGGTCAGTCAATTATTAGCGAAGTCAATTTGTAAACGTACGATTATGACGCACAGACACAACCATGCAATTGATTAAAAATTGTTGTGTAATTGCACGCCCAGGTAACGACCACCTGAGTCAAGACCACCCTATGGCTAAAATTTAGGGAAAATTGCAATAAATGAATGAATGCAATGCAAAGGTGGTGGTGGTCAAAATACTAGAATAAACATAACTTCATTCACTTCATTTGTAATTTTTTTGTAACATTTGGAGCTTTAAAAGCCGAATTTGTTCCACAAAACTTACTGGTCGTATCGCTGGACATGCTATTCCTTTAAAAATTCGGTTTACAAACGTTTGAACTAACAAATTCGGCGAATTAAAAGTGAAATCAATTTTCGATCAATTTTGGACTATTTGTCTTTTTTGAGTCATTGCTCTGCTATTATTAATAAATAAATTTGAATGATTATGATGTGGTAACTAAAAAGATATTTCAAAAAGTTTGTATAGTGTCAATTTCTACAGTAGGCTTTGTAATTTCACACAATACTAGTACGTATAGGCTGCGTAGGCGGAGCTTTGCAGTGATTGGCTCTGAACCGTTTTGCAAACAGACAATCTATAAACCCATGTTTGTAGACACACCCAAATGTGGACAAACACAGAATATACACCTACGCCGACAGGTAAAAGCTAAACAGGATATAATACCTACATTATAATTAGGTAGGTACCTAGTATGAAACAAAATGACAGATTTGCCTTTGAAGTTTGAGGGTTTCCAAGTTACAGAATAGGATTATCTGGATTGGGTCTCATTTTATAAAATGTCTCATTTTATAAAATCTTAATCCGCCAGCTGAAATTTTGTCTAATTATGGAGCTGTCTCATTTTATAAAATGCCGTCTCATTTTATCAAACGGCGGCATACACTTTGTGTGCAAGGTGACCAAAATTAGTGTTAACAATAGAGGAAAACAATGGACTTTCTTACTTTTGCAATTAACTTTGACCCCAGTGACCTTGAGTATATATCTACAGTTAGTGTTGACTTATATTGTTACTCGTATGTTACTGCCTAACTGCTATGTCAACTTGATTTAACTTTACTATTTTCAGTATATACACTATATTGAATGTAATTTTGATTTGTTTCAGTTTTTAGCTTCAAGTTTTTTTGCTTAGCATTCTAGTGTTTTATGCTTCATTATGCTTTTTTTTACATACTAACATAGCTAATTTGCGATAACTTTGCTTTCGTTTTGTTTAGATTAATTAGTGATAATACTACTGCTGCTTCTACTACTAATACTAATACTGCTACTAGTACTACTACTACTACTACTACTACTACTACTACTATTGCTACTACTGCTGCTATGAAGCAGCTAGGACATGTACAATATTCTAAAACTCAGTTCGGCAAACTTTTGTGTCAAATTCGAGTCTAAAATTACTGTGGAATATGCAGATAATCATGAATTGCGAGAAACTGTTGAAAACCGATTTCCCGCTTTCAAAAAAGTTCGTGCTAGCCTATATCGCCATTTCAATAAAAAATACCCTGTGATTCGTAGCATTTTGGAAATTCCTTAGAGCCTAAAGATGACCTTCGAAGGCAGTACTTCTTCTGACCTTAATAACTTCGGCTCACAAAGAACTCTATTTAGTTTTTCAACAAGAAAATCCCCCTTTCTTGGTTTTTTGCTCTTCCCAAAATCTCCAATGTTTGTTCTCTTCTGATCACATTGTGGGGGATGGTACGTTTTCATACGTTCCGGAACAATTTGCTCAAATGTATGTATTGTTTGCTTTTGTGAATGGTGAAGCAGTGCCCGTCGTGCATGCCTTGCTGCCTGACAAATCGGAAAAAACATACCGTCAGCTTTTTGAACTTTTACGCAACCAGCTGATACAGAAATTTCAAAGTATCGGGAGTCTGAACGGTGGAATTTTGCATATTGATTGTGAAACAGCTGTCATTTCTGCAAGTCGAGGAATATTTCCGGAACTCACTGTTAAGCTGTGCCTATTTCATTTCAGTCAGTGTGTGCAGCGTAACGTTCAGCGGTTTGGGCTTCAACCGGTTTACGAACAGAGCTCTGCTCAAAGTTTTCATCTACCACAGTACCTCCCGTTTCGATCCTGGGTGCGTCGTTTGATCGCCTTGTCGGTTTTGCCCCATTAACTCGTTCAACCCGCCTGGAACCGATTTTTGCGATACCCCCCGATCACATCCAACCCCACTGTAAACGCCAATATTTCAGCTTTTTGCAAATATTTTGATCGGCAATGGGTATCGGACTCTACAAAAGCTGAAATGTGGAATCATTTCGCACATAATGGCCCTAGAACAACTAATCACGCCGAAGGATATAACAACTCATTCCGCTCAAAATTTGAACATCCTCGGCCTGTTCTTTCAGTATTTTTGGTCCGACTGCAGCTGTTGCATCACGCTAAGCAAGTTCGCGTTCGTCAGCTGCTAAATGGTGCCGATCCAGCTCAGCGAGGTCGTTGTTTTGAACAGAACGACCAAACACTCGCCTTGGCAAAGCAACAATTCAATAACTTTTGGGGCTCACCTAATGCGCAGAATCCAACTTTAATGGACGCTGAAATAAATGCATTTCTGAATTACGCTCAACACTTATTGTAATCAGCTGATAACGCGAATGTCGTGGACTATGTTTTTGTTATGTTATGTTTGCATTAACTTTTACTAACTACATACTATATGAACCTGCTGCTGATTTATTACCCTATGTATCGAATCGATAAAAAAACCAAAAAAAAGGCTGCCAGTGTCAGTAGGTCCACGTCCTGCAGCTGGAAACCAATAGAATTTCAACTCTATTGGGCTAGAGCTGACACGAAGCTAATTAAAGGATTAATATTTTATAAAATGAGACGACATTTTATAAAATGAGACGTTTTATAAAATGAGACGGTCTGGTTCTGGAGAGGCAATTATTTTGGATCTTATGAGACCCAACGCAGAATAGTGGTTTGTAAGTTAGGTCAACTGTCGGTTCCTACAGTACCGACCAAAATTACTTGCTACAGACTCCCGAGTCAATGCGAAGTCTGAGTCACTTGACTCAGGCGTCAAAGTATACATATTTTAACTCCGGAGTCAAGTGACTCCGACTCCTCTGTGACTCCGGAGTCTGTAGCAAGTAATTTTGATTGGCACTGTATTTACCTCAAGCGTAATAATTATTCAATTTTCTGCCTATCTTTCATATTTTCAGCCCCCCTCTCACCAGCATATCTTTCTGGGCGTGATACGGATTAACATCGAAATGATCGTCCCAGAGAATTCGACCCTGACAGTATTTCCAGTCGGTTTTGTGACAGTGACTTCGATCCAGGCCCAAAATTCCCCAGACCAGGTAGACTGAAGTACCGTCCTGAGATTCGTAGTAGGCGGGGTGAAAATCCTCATGCTTGATTCGCCAGGATTTACCCAGAAAATTCGATGAACGATAGAGTTTGACCTGAAATGACAAGCTACAAAATGGATACTAAAGTCTAGGAATTTTTTGTGACAATGATTTAGTTTTGATTAGATTAAAAATAGATTCATTCAGATTTATATCATTTAGATATGTAGATGTAAGTGGAGTAAAAGAAATGGCCAAGTAGGACTGCTTTGTAGGTAAGTGGGGCACCTATATATACCCCCATTGCTAGAGTGGTGGAGCTGCAGCTAAGACGTTTTATTATACACCTGTGTACCCAAATTCATGTAGTCTGTTGTTCCCGCTCTAAGTAAGCTGTATTTCATATTTAGGGCTAGGAATAAAGTTTTCAGCCTCAAATAGGTAGGTACCTCAAAATATGTCTTTTCCTTTCTTTTATCACTTTAAGCCGCGGCAAAGTTAACCATATGTAGGCAGCATTCTATTACAACAGTGCATAATGTAATGTACAGTATCGACCAAATTCACTTGCTACTCACTCCGGAGTCAAGGCGGATTACTGTGACTCTAGAATCAATTGAATCCGATTCCGTTTTGACTCAAGTGTTTTGAGCAAGTATGGTTTGGTCGGCACTGTACTCTTGATGCACTACATATACCTACGTACCGGTTCTTCATCAATTTGAATGCGACTAGAGCAATATGAGAAGACCATGAGCATTGTTACTCCAATGAGCAAGAGCACTATTTTGAACCCGGTGGATCGCAGAACACGGTAGTAACACCCGCAGAGTCGTTGTGACACAGGCTCTTTGTACACAAACGGCGGAGGGGACTGAGGTCTAAAAGATTAAAAAAATACTTTCTAGTTAGAGCAAATTTGGCAACAGTGTGTGTACTGTGTGTGTAGACATATAAATAGATCTTTTTAATGCTTTCGGTACCATTCAAATGAGCTACACATGCTGAAATACAGAAGCTTGTTTAGACTTGGCCTTACGATAACCACAACATTTTATGTTTTCTTCATATTGATTATTATATTATTATTATTATTATTTCTTCATATATATTATTGATACTGAGGAATTCTTTTAGAAAGTTTGGCAATGTACTAGCTTAGAAAGAAAAGTTAAATACATGTAGCTGTGTCTGATGTAGAGATATCTAAAACTAGTGCTTACATTTGATACAGTGACTTCAGGAACTATGAAAGATCCTAGTTCTTACAGTTTCACAGGCATTTTTTTGTAAAAACATTTTTAATAACAATAATACCTAAATAATACTAATTTATTTGTTATATACTACTCAAAAAAGCTCATTACAGCACAAAAAACTCAAGTTCACTTACTGTAAAACTGTAGCGGTTTGATTAGGCTGTACATCTGGTTTAAATAATCTACACGGTGTTTTTTTAGGAATTACAGTATGATTAAATATCACCACAGCGACAAAATAGGTAATGACGGATAAATAGTTAACCACAATTAAAATACCCGAAAAAAGACCAAATGAGCCTATAGCTAGGAGGGGGGAAAACGCATTGACGAAAAATGCTATCGCCGTCGTCAGCGAAGTTATAAACATCGATCTTGCCGCCTTGGCGTAGCAATAATCGAGTCGTAATTGCAAATCGCTAATTGCAGTTGCAGTTTCGCTGCGCCAAGTGTCGTGAAAAATAAATATATCATCCACACCGATACCCAAAATGATGAAAACCGATAAAACGTGAAACACGCCGATATAGCGGTAGTCGAAAATGTATCGATATATCAGATTCGCACCGAAAAAGTTGGTCAAAATTCCATAGATTCCGAAAAATGTGATGAAAACCGATCGTGTTTGCCACAATAGAAAAAGCGAAGTGAACGCAAAACTTCCCAGGGCTAGATAAAAATCATAATAAACTTGTATTTTCAAGAAATCAAAGTACAAAAACGGGTTGTAATAGTAAAGTTGTACTTTTTTAGTCATTTTCAAGCCTACATTACCGGCAGCGTTGTACAGTACTGGGTGTAATACTTTACTAGCGTAGTCTTTTGTACTGTAGCCCGCCATAGTACCGGAATCGGATACCCAGGCGACGTATATATACGATCGTATGGCACGCGCTATGGCGTGGGTTCGATTCACAATCGAGGCTTTAACAAGAAAATCCCTTAGCGGTCCATGAGTAGTTGGATCGTTAGCTATGGTATACAGTACTTCTTGTATGGTTTTGTCAGTAGAAACAGTCATATTTGTACCATTTTTATCAAGAAATTCTTCCAAAATTCTGGGTAATGAACGCGTCGGTACGCATTGGTAATTTTTCACCACGCAGTAGCGTTTAAAGTCGCGCGTTTTCAACAGATGGTTCTCAAAATCTAGAACCGCGCGTAAATTTTCCGCTGTCAAAATGTTGCTAGAGTCTGAGGTAACATAATAGAGCTCTGTTATATCGGCAGGAATGTGGCGTAGCTGTTCGTTTTCGGCAAATATAGGTCGTATCATTGGTTCTTGGGGATCAAAATTACGTAAATTCCACGCAGCTGTGCGCTGATAACTCGGATCGCTGGAAAGCACGAGCGGCACGTCGGTAAAGTCAACGGGGAAAACGTCCGACCCCAAGAGATACGCAATACAGGAGAGAAAGACGAAGAGCGTTTGGATAAAAAGCAGGATCCCTGAAAATAAACACATAACGGACCTTAATATTTGAACCTTTCTGTGCGCTGATGTGCTGAACTGAGAGAGGGGTAGCTCAAGGTCTTCTTAGTATCTTAAACTAAAAGGGGTGTACCCCCCTTCAGTTGCGTACCTACGGGATATCGAACTGAGGGGGGTACCAACCCTCAAAACCGTACATAAAATGCCTATTTTGCGCTCCGCATTGGACGCAAGCTTCCAGAGCTTCTAGGGAAAGTGGCATACTCTTCCTATTATGTACTCTTGATAAAATTAAATTTAAATAACTGAAATTTAAATTTGAGTTTCTCAATTTCAATAATAATAAAAACTGCAGCAAAAGCATGTCGCAAAAATCATCATATTTTTTTAGTCTTAGCAATGTTTTGGTTCAGCAATTTTGGTCAGACTTTAGTTTATAGGACTCATCGGACAGTTTTGCACGTTTTGCTGACTTACCAAAGGCAGAAGCAGGATTTTCGGCAGTGACTTTGCAAAACCTTGATCCCAGAGCCATAATTTACTTCTGAAAAAATAGTTTAAATTATTCTCGAAATTATTCTTACGTTTATAAGATTTACATAATTAACGGTGGACTGCACCAAATCTGATAAACCTAGGGCTGAGCTGAAGCTAAACTTCAATTAAATAAATTTCCTTAAATCTCAGCTAAATCGCAGCTAAACCCCAGTTTTTAACTAAATGGAACCACCTGCGTTATTCGTCATTGGTGCAGCGGTCTTTATGTACACCTATTCAGAACATTTAAGCCTGAACTCAAACGGTTTAAGCTAAGCTTTAAAAAGTCAAAAAAGTATAAAAAATTACTAAACAACGCAAAAAAAATTAAAAATCAACTCCACAATCTATAAGTGAAACGCACACACGAGTTTACTATTTTTCCCAAAAGACTTTGTTGATAAAAAAATCAAAATTAACTCGGGTTTACTATTTTTCCCAATATTTTGTTGATAAAAAATCAAGATCAAAATAAACGTAGACTTGAATGCTGAATGCTATGTAGAATTGAACTCATAAATCTCCTATAAGGTAATTTTGCTGAAGTAATTCATTTAATTTAACTACAGCACGCGATTCTAGTAGTATTTGTAACATTTTTATTGATGTTCGTAGTTTCTGCCACAATGATCAAAAAGAATAAAAAATTCAGAAACAAGCCCAACCTGCGGCAAAACCTTCAGTAAGTATTAAGAATTATGTTCACGTAAGCTGACCAGCAGGTCAGCTAAAACCTGTTGTGCAGCAGATAATTATCTTATTGTAAAATGTGTATGCAAAAGTTCAATGCGATTTGATGCAATCTTACAATAAGTTGTTTATGCAAAAACTGGAAAGAGTTTTAATTATCTACCAACAAATTATGTAGGAATGGGTTGTTTTGATGAGTGAGAAGTGTATTCATTCTTTCATGACCAAAAATGACTACAGTTCGCAGGAAACATAAGATGCTGCCAACAAAATTATCTGGTCAAATGTTGGTACTATCAGATCAGCAATGTGACACACGCGCACTATGTGACACACATGAACTAAACAGACGCACATTGATATTTTTCCAGCTTACAGTGAAACTTTTGCACTATGTAGACATTGATGTGACGCTCGCGCAGTAGCTCTAATATGCAAAGCAAACTAACGCACAGACGTACATTGCACTACAAGCCCAGTGTATTCCGCCAGAAATCAAAATTAGAGACCTGTTGTGCTGTGGCACAACGGCACAACAGGAACAAGCAAAAGTTTACTGCAAAATTAATCCAGTGAGTGAGTAGGGTGAACGTTTGACAACATTAGGCCTGTTGCGCAGTAAAAATTAATCGCAAACAAAAGTAACTTTTAACAGTTCAAGAATGCATCGTTGGAAGAATATGACACTCTACCTGAAATAGAGTTAATTGTTTTAGCTACTCTTGTACTGAGACCAGTTACGTCGGTAAATGTAAAAAAAGCAAGTTTCAAAAAAACCAAGCCTAAAAAATTTCAAGTCACCCCAGTAGACAGAGTCGCAAACTGCAGTCGGTTTTATGCTTTTTAGTTTTCTGAGCTCATGTTTTTCTTTGGCGGCGGTGTAGCATTGGGCAAAATTAGCAGCATTTTCAACAGAAGGAGTCGTTATGTGCTGTTTGATTTAATGGAAATTTAGTAATCATATTACACAGAAAAAAACTAATGAACCTAAATTCAACCACGTTTATTTTTAAAATTAAAAATAGCCGCAAAATATAATGGTATTTGAATTCAAGGCATAATGGCAAAAGATTGTAAAAAAATGTGTCCCGATTATAGATATAACGAAAACTAAAAATTTTAACTCAGCGGCATGTTTACGACCCGAAAAAATTAGGGTTACGGGACCTTCACAGGAGTAGGCCTACAGCCTCTACTCGACCCGACCCAAAAAGTTACTCGACCCATTTTTTCCAGACTTCGTGTAAAAAATAAATTTGAACAGAATTTGAAAAATCTAAAGAAGTGAAATGTCCGTAAGTAGACCATTGAAAGTTTCCAGACAGAAAAGATTAAGTTGAACTATTTTTCGCAAAATTTTGATTTAGAAAAACATAAAAAACATTTTATCCACCGGGATTTGATCCGGGAACCTATCGAATCCGAAACGAGAATCGTACCACTAGACCACCGAGTCCTACAAGTAAGATAGTTTCAAAATAACATTAAATGCGATTAAGTGCAACACAGAATCTCAGTAGACCGTCCTTCTACTATCAGTACAGTTATGTCGTACTGCTAACAGAAAAATTTACAAGATATCAGTAACATCTGAAGAAGAAACTAATAAAGAGGTATGTAAATCATAGCGGTTTTCGATTTTAACATCTGTATAACAAAGATATTTGACATTCAAGGCCGGTTGGCTCAGGTGGTAGTGCGTTAAGCATTTGCTGAGCATCTGATCCCAAGTCAGAAGTTTGGGGGTTCGAAACCCCACCGGTTCTCAGTTTTTACATTCTGAGTATTCTGAGAGGCATCGATTTCTAGCGTACTGGAAGGGTAGACCTTTCAGAACACTGGAAGGGTAGACCTTACAGTGTTATATATTTAACCGTGGAAAATCGACCTACCGGAAATAACAGGTAAGTCTATCTATTTGAAGATTCTGCAAATTCTATACAAACCAAGTATAAAGTACCTGTTGCGCTGTGGCGCAACAGGAAAAAAGTTGGTCTGTTGCCAGTCTGATTGTTAGTATGGGCCTGTATGTACGATTTATATTCTTTTTAGTAGTTTTTTGGTGGTAATCTTATTTATCCATTGTAACACGTGATTGCATGAATTGCTTCTAGATTTTTTTCACATCTATGTGGTTTTGCTGTAAAAACAGGTTATACAAAATCAACCATAACAGAAATTAGCTCAGACTAGTTGTTTTCGCATGAAAATAAGATAAAACACAATTAAATAACTACGCATATTTCGCATTAATCACGTCTTAGACTGCGCTTAGCAAGACTGAGCAAAATATGAGCCTACCACCGAAAGCGGCAGTGCGGCAACTCCACAAAAAAGCACGATCAAAATATCAAATATGAACGGTTCAAAGATTGGTTGTCTATGCAGTGAACATTTTAAGAAGGGCGCAACCAGACAGGCGACCGGTACGGGGCTGGCACTCGGATTGAAAACAGGCAGAAAGAAAACTTGATAATACAAAGTTACCTGGACAACCCTCTGAGCCTTGCTGAACCACAATTATAGAATTAAGCTTATTTTCTGATCAAGCCGTGCATGGGATTTATGATTCATTTTATATGTATAATATTACTTACAGGAGTAGATGAAGGATTGTTTGCTCTTGCTATTAGAATAAATTATGAGTATATACAGTAAGAAGAGTACGCATGAAAAATAATAACTGTTATAAATCAATAAGATTATTATACATACTTAGGGTCGTGAATATTGATAGCGTCTAATCTTAATATGAGAATATTAAAGCAGTTAGAAGCCAAAAATTAGCTGCATTTATGTGTTTTCAAAAAGGTTTCCTTGATTGGACAAGAGGCCATACCTTGTACTCTTCTAGAAAAAGTGCGAGTCGCTTTCCCGCCATTCTATTCAAAAACGGCATATGGTCAGATATATATGCTCAAACTGGGGCTCAAATGTGCCAAAACTGGCGAAGAGTTGGTCAGCCAATCAGAGCTTCTGCTTAAACCAAGATGTGGTTTTTACTGATGATGCCATGATTTACCGGCACAACAAAATTTAATCTAATCCGTTAAATTTTTTATGCAAGAATAAACCTTAAGTTTAACTAAATTTTAGTCTGAGCTTGAGCTAAAATCTAGTTCAATAAATTCAGTTGTATCTCCAGCACTGAGCTCTTCTCAAAAATTACACAAGCCTTTCAAACTTTCAACTAAAACTTGAGCAGGGGCCGGACCGACTCATCATATTTACAGTCGTATGACCGGTCAGCCGGCAAACCCCGCATATTATTAACACACCCGCAATCTGATCTTATATACTGTTAGTATAATATACAAGTATCTTATATTATATTAGTATTAATATTATACTGTATAATTAATCGTAAAAGTGAACAACAAAATTTCAACGCAGGCGCTTAGTGTGAATGACGACATAACACTCAACGTTTGAGCGTGTTTCCATGTTGTTTTCAGTATGTAAATACTAAAAGTAGAGTAAATACTACTTGCACCTGTTCAAGTTATTTATTTTTGGAAAGTACGTGAATTTATAGAAAACTATATTTTTTAAGCATGAAAAAATAAAAGTGAAAAATCCCCTGAAAGTAAAAAAGAAAAGTACTTCTTTTTTTGTACTTTTTTTACAAAAAAAGATATGTTGTTTGGGGTCAGATGTTTTTAATTTCTAAAATCAGGAAAAAATACCAGAACTGCGCGTCTTTGATTAAAAGTTCTGAGACAAAAAGAAACACATGATTTTAGTACGAAAAGAACTAATTTGCAAACATCAAGAATACAGCAAATATTAACAAAAATCACGCCACCTGTTTTGTCTCAGGGTTCAACGATTCTGGTCAGACTTTAGTTTGTTGCTATTGTACGGCATTTTTTATGTAGTCAAAATTTGGTAACTTTGCATGAGAAGGGTGAATCAGAAAAACTTCTTGGTATATATTATATTATTGTATTTATATTAATATTAAAATTAAAAATAAATTTCATTATTAAAATAAGGGTAGTATATACTTGGTACATACGTATAAC
>JASANF010013730.1:0-22576 GCA_030248245.1 Trissonchulus sp. WLG1_4
GGTCCTAGTAGCCGCCGCTGTGTCTAATCCACCAGACACCCGGTGGATGGCCCTTTTGAAGGCGGTGGCGGCTCAGAGGGCTCGGCGAGTCAGTCCACCAGCCCTCTGCCACCGGCGGTAGTCGGGGTGGATCCCACTCCTGTGGGAGCTAGTGGGACGTCGTCGGAAATTCGGGGGATCCACGAGGAAAGCTGGGGATGGGGCAGTGACCCCCAAAACTGCCCCAAATCAGCCCCAAGATCGCCAGCGCAAACAAGCCAGAGCCCTGTTGCAGCAGGAACACAACAAACCCCTGCACGAAATGAGTGTCCCACTTTTCCTGAAAAGTCTCTGGCCTAAGAGTCCCTGAAGGACATATTTGCCAAAGAACAGGATCACCCTTGATATCCTGGTGGAAATGAACCATGAAGAACTGAAAGATGTGGGCATAGAGCCCTATGGGATACGACACAAGCTGATGAAGGGGGTTCAGAAGCTGACCCTGGGACAGCCAGTGGGATGCTCCATGCCTGGGTTTCCACCCGCACCACCCGGGTTTCAGGTCTGTGGATTACGGTTTCTAATATTAGTATAAAATATGTATATTGTGCAGAGAGAGGGGGCGTCCCACCTGGGAAAGAGTCTGGGGGGATCCGGGATAGGTTTGTGAAAAAGTTAGGAGAAATGTAATTTTGAAAAATTCTACGGTATTTTTTGATTAGTAGGGGAGGTAGGTATCCCTTTAGAGGACGTCTAAATGTCGGTACCAATGTATCATGTCTTTCAGTGAGTAAATAGATACTTACATTGCAGTCGTATGTTCGTTCAGCTGGCAAGTTTATGAAAAAATTCCTCAGTATAATGGTATGATTGTTTTGTGATTTTGCCGGCTGAACGGACATACGGCTGTAAGTATGAATCGAACCTAGGCGATCTTAAATAACCAAACCATACCTTCTTGGTTCTTTTGAGGCAGTCTGAAAGTGATCTGAGCTTTGAAACCGTGTTCATGTGTCATTGTTGATTTATTTATTTATCTATTCCATTATTTATTTACTTTCTTTTTTAATATATATTTCAGGGCACGATTTTGGTGGACCTGAGCTCGGACCATCCGGAGTTTCTGGCCGTAGACGATGAAATGCAGAGCACCATCATGGAGCACCGGGACGGGGGCAATGCCGGGGGACTGTTTGCCAAATATCGCATTCTCAAAGTTAGCAATGTTCACGTCTTTGTTATTAATTGTTGTTAATTTGTTGCAGAATAGTTAATATGAAGGGTATACTATTGAAGTATTTAAAGGTTGATTCTTGGTAACTGCCGTATATTCGTTTAACCGGCAAAAATGGGAATTGCTCACAATTCACAGTTCACACCACTAAGGTGTCATTAGTACTGCAGTTAAATTCTATGTGTTTTGTATGCTACCAGCATAGTATGTCCCCTATGGAATTTTATGCTTTGGTTTTCATTGCAATGCAATAAACTAACAAACAAACATAGACTGATAGCAGATAGATAATTTCATGATTTGCCTGGCTGAACGGACATACGGTTGTATACATGGGCGTGGAGGGATGCTTCCCCGAACCTTACCCCGGTCCCCCCTCCTACCACCTCTCCCCGAATGGGTCCTTGCCAGATCTTCTTTTCACCTAATATGAGGAAAAAAATTTCGTAGGAGCCCCTCCCTCGTTTCCTCAGCTGCGGGTGTGTGGCTGTGAGTATGAATCGAATCTAAACGGTTGAATTCATTTTAGGATAGGACCATTCACACCATACATGGCGTGGGGGGAATTAGGGGGTTCTCACGACACCCCCCCGCCCCAGATTGCAAACTCACTCCCCCACGCTCTCCTAAACAGAAGATGCTTCACCCCCGCCCCCAGAATGTTCGGCAGCTCACGGCGGAAAAATCGGTGACTCACAAAGCCCAAAAATTGTGGCTCACGAAGAGACAATGGGCGGAAAAGCTGCTCCGCACCGCAGAATTCGCTACCTGCCCACTTATGGATAAGACCCAATAGTTTTTAAAATTTTGTCTCAGATTCAAAAAATCTTCAACCGTCGCCTCTGGGAGCGGTACATTCGACGCCGGGACGAAGTGGCCGAAGAGAGCGAGGGGGGCCGGCACAACGAGAAACTGCTTTTTCACGGCTCCCCCTTCATCAGTGCCATCGTGCAGAAGGGCTTCGACGAGCGACACGCCTATATTGGCGGCATGTTTGGGGCCGGTAGGTCCTGGTCTTTTGGCCTTAGGCCCGGTTCATACTAATTGTCCTTAAGAACACATGGACAGGGACAAGGACAAATGCAGGGAAGATATTATTATGACGGAAGCGTCTTGGCTTTTGTTTTGTATACGGTCTGGAAGTCACTGTGACTATCTTCATGCCAAAAATTGGCTTATTTCGTGAAGTAAATTTCTTGAAATAATTGCTGAAGGACAAAACGATAGGGACATGGACAAGTATGAACCTGCTTCTTGTCCCTGTCGTTTTGTCCCTAATCGGTACCGAAAAAATTGCCTAGCGGGCAAAAAGACTCTCCTTTCAGAGTAAACCTCCGTGCTGGAGCATGAATCTCCGGTGAATAGACTCAGTGAACAGAGCCTTATAAATCACTATACAAAGAATGACAATGTAGCCTGCTTTTTCGCATATATTATGTCGTTGATACGAGCTTTTCAGAGCTGTTCATTCGTACTTGCAGCCGCCAAATCATAAGCGTATCTGACATACTGCTGGTAGTGTGACTATTTCATATTTATATAGGTTCAGCCGACATACAGCTGTAAGTATGAATCAACCGTTAGATGGGCCACACATTAAGCTAAGGACAAAGTATTTCATGTTTAGAGCAGATTTTGTTCAGCTTCAGTGAATCATAGCAACGAAATCTATTGGTGTAATGTTTCAGGCATCTACTTTGCGGAACACTCGAGCAAGAGTAACCAGTACGTCTATGGTATTGCGGGCGGCACCGGTTGTCCACCTCACAAGGACAAGTCCTGCTATGTTTGCCATCGGTCAGAGTTTAGTTCAGTTCGACTAAAACCTAGTTTATACTTGTCCGTAGAGGTGTTCGTTTGTCCGTAAGGGTTTCCGTGTGTCCGTAAAAATTTAATTAGCTGTTCCAGAAACATGCACAGATGTATGTACAAGGGGGGTCTGGGGGCCAGCCTAGCTCCCCCTGATTTGAGATTCCGGGACAAGCCCCCTCCCCAGATTTGACCCATTGGGACAAACCTTCCATTTTGGGGCTGAAAAAAGGTGCCCAAAAACCCAAAATTTGCCTCAGATCGCAGAAAAAATCGGAAATAAAAATCGTGAATACCAAAATTTTGAAAAAAATTGTTATTTTTCTAGGCAATAATTGGAAATTTTTTGTGTTTTTGTGACTTGTCACCCAAACATCAGGACAAACCCTCCTAAAATTTCAAACCCCCCCCCCAGTCCGAGACACTGTGTACATGTTTGGAAAAATGGATAGCTTTAATGAGCTATGATGGTTTTAATATGTTTCAGTCTAATTCGTTTAATCCGATGGCTTAACATAAAATATACTGCATTAATTTTCAGCCAGTTGCTGTTGTGCCGAGTGATTCTGGGCAAGCCATTTGTGCAGTTGACCGCAATCAAGATGGCTCACGCCCCTCCCGGACATCATTCCGTTTTCGGTCGACCCTCCAAAGGCAACCTGTTGTATCCTGAATACGTCATTTACAGGGGGGAACAGGTAGGGTTATTTTAGTTTGAGTTGCACCACGCCCCACGAACCAGTATGTGTTGCAGCATAATGAAGTTTAATGGATATGTGGGTTGTTGGAAAAATCTAAGGGGTGATAATTATTATTGGTCAGAAATTAATCAGAAAAAGTATTATTGAGTTGAGGCTAATTCAGAGCCGTTTTTGGCCAAACTCTTTTACCAATTTTGCCAGAGCTTAGGCGCTTGAGCTCGATTTTATTGACACGAATAACGGATTAGTTACTTACTAATTACTTAATGATTAATAAGTAATTAGTAATTAATTATAACGATCTCTGACTTGAATTAATTCAGGTGTAACCAAAAAATTGTGACTGCTGACTTTTCACATGACGTGATTTATTTCATTAGGAAAACAACAAATTTCAGCCATCAAGAGTACAGCTAGTAGCTGCTAAAATCACCACGCCACTTGTTTTCCTCCAGTCTTCAACATTTTTTGGTCAAACTTTAGTTGCTTATTACTTAATGATTAATTATTAATTAGCTAATTAATTAATTATTCAGGCTTATCCAGAGTACCTGATCACCTACCAGATTGTGGCTCCTGACTGGCCCAGCCAGGGGGATGGCTCTCCGTGTTGATCCGATTGGTCGATTCCTAATTTGCATATTCATTCAGATTTCAGATTCCGGTGTTGTACTCATTTGCATATTTTTAAATCATGTTCCAGTGTCTATAATTATGTTATTTTAGTGACTGTGCACGTTTTTTGTGACACTATTGTTTGGACTAATTGAATTTTATTGAACTTTACGAAGTGGATTTAAATTTAGTTGGTGAATGACACAACGTTTGGTGGGTGAACGTAATGTAGTAGAAGCTAGGGCAAAAAAGTTAAACTTTAAACTAAAAAAAATTAGGGGTCTTACTTTAACTGTAACTTTAACAACAAAAAAGTTAAAGGTCTTACTTTAACTTTTCGTTACTGAGGATTAATGGATACTTACAGGATGGCCGTATTTTGTCCTTTAATCCGATAAGATTAAGAACAAGTTTGAGAAAATAAGTTTAGTCCATTAGTTATTTTTTGTATTTTTTTTCTTCTGTGTTATAACATTGTGCCAGAGTGTATTTTCTTGATATCATAGAAGTGGTACAAAACATAGGGCTTTGATGTGTACGCTTTGCTCTTGACAGTAACTGTCTATGTCCGCTATTTACTAACGCTTTAATAATTTATGCTCTTAATATTGCTTATGGAGTGTTATGTCGGTAGCCAAAGTTTGTACTCTTGATGGTTTGATGAAAAAGTTATGTATTTCGGTGGTAGTAACAATTTAGGCCATTTGTGAGATTGGGTTTTTAGGAAGGATCTTTGCCAAATCGACTAACGAAGTGACTTTTTATTTCACAAAATTACAACAAAAAAGTGAACAGTAGTTTTTGATTTAGGTGAACATGAAAAAGCGTGAAAAAAGTTACCACGTTGTCTTACTCTTTTGCAAGCCAATGTAGCAGCTAGCCAACTGAAAATTTCTAACTTCAAATTCAACAATAACTTGGACAATTTTTGGAAAAATATCTTGCCTTTGTTGCAAGTTTGAAAATGGCTGCGAAAACGTGCTTAAAAAGTTATTGTAGAAATTGTTATTACAATCTAAATGTTTTATTATTATATTGAGGTGTACAATTATAAGGGATTTCTTCGGCAATTGCCAAAAAGTGATGCTTCTATTTGTAGAGAAGGCTAGAATGGGCATTTGCACCCTGATTAAAGCCGGTGCTGTACTTCCCGAAGCTCGACTTTGCTTTGAAGCGCCTCAACGCAAAGCCAAGCTTGGCATCGACCCGCTTTGAATTGAAGTCCATCGCTTTTTTTCAAAGCGAGCTTGGCTTCAAAGCTCGCTTTGAAAAAAAGCTAAGCTGCGCTTTAATGCGACGCCGCGCTTTGAAAATACAAATCTGGCTTTACTTTCGCGCCAAAAAGTCAGTCCGCAACAGGTTGGTGCTGCTGTGGTTGATTTTAAAAATTGAAACTGGCGCAGCAGAAGAAACTTCTGAAAACATCGCCATCAAAACCTGTATTTTCAGGTTCTTCGTTTTCTAAACTCATTTAAAAATTTCAAAGTTTAATATTTTGAAATACAAAAATCAAATATAGGATTGAAAATAAAGTGTAGAAGAACTAAAAAGTACCAAGAATAAAAAAATATGCATGAAATAACATTACTATGTGATTTAAAATAAACTTAGAAAATTCCAACGCGCTTCGAAGTGCTTCAAAAATTGAAATGAATTCAACTGAGGCTGCTTCGAAGCGCGTCGAAACAAAGCGAAGCCTGGCATTGGAAAGCGTGGGAACGCTTTGGACGCTTTGAAACAAAGCCAGGCCTAGCTTCAAAGCCAAGCTTGGCTTTGCTTTGAAGCGCTTCGAAGCGTTTCAAAGCGTTCCCACGCTTTCCACTGCGAGGCCGCGCTTTGCTTTGAAGCGCTTTGACGCGCTTCGAGATCTTTGTGAAGTATAGCAGGGGCTTTAGTCTAACAAAAAAATTTTTAGAACTGTTTTGTAGACTTGTAGAGTCAGTAAAAGAATGACGCTTCTGATTTTGTTTATTATATATATTAGTGAATATTGTGCAAACTTTTTTGTTAATTTACGGCTTCGCGTCAACTAAAAAGTAGTAATTTTTTCGAAAAATATGTAGTTTTAGAAAAAATTACTCATCTTTCCTGTGTAATAACATTGGGTAGATTAAGCCGTTTTGCGTGCAAAATTACGAAAGCAATATATATATGATCAAGAGTGCATAATAAGAAGAGTATGACACTCTTCAGCACCCCAGCTTGGCCGCCGCGGACATGCTGCGACCATTATCTCCCCAAAAAGGCCACAACTGTGGGGGGGTCCCCCCCCTCAACCGTGGGGGGGGACCCCCCCCACAAACGAAGGTATACCCTCAACTGAGGGGGGGACCCCCCCACAAACCAGACCATAGGTCTCAAACGTGGGGGGGGACCCCCCCCCACAAATGAGGGTATACCCTTTGAGGGGGGGGACCCCCCCACACGGTTGAGGGGGGGGACCCCCCCACAGTTGTGGCCTTTTTCGGGAGATAATGCTCGCAGCATGTCCGCGCTGCTAGGCCACAAACGTGGTCAGTGTCACACTCTTCCTATTATGTACTCTTGATATGATTTAACACAAATATTGTGGGTTATATTTTTTAATTAAAAATCAAATAATATTTTTATTGCTGAATGCATCTGTAAATATGAAAATGATTTCGACTCTCATTTTTTCATTAATTCTGCCATGAGAATTTGGTGATATTTTTTAACTTATTGTGTTGTTAGGCATTGTTTTGTGTTATTTAGTTTAATTTGTTTGTGATGTATTGTTTTTTCGTTGTGGTGTTGTGTTGGAAACTTAAAAAATGCTTAAATAAAACTTTTAAATTACGCGTTAAGAATGTTCTAAAATCTGTTCCAAATGTTTGTGTAGTTTTGTGTAATTTGTACTCAGTCGAGGTATTTAAAATGGAGAGTTTAAATTTCAAGGTTGTCCTAGCAGGCTTTTTTGGTGCTTGGTACGGCGTATGTTCCAGACTGCTAATTCAAAGTTGTGGCTGAGTTGAATTCGGTAAAGGAATTGGCCCTTAGTCGACGAATTAAGCAATGGCGTCGAGACACCCCGTTTAGCACAGGACACAGGACATTAATCGCGTGAAACAGTACACAACTTCTGTGCGACATTTTGAAATATCTCTGAAACCACCTCTATGAGGCGAAACACTGTCACCTTTACTCTAAAAAATGAGTTGTTTTTCGTAGTTCGTGGTCCGTTGCTTGTTCTTTTGTTTAACAACACTGACCATGTCTTACTGAAAAGTAAAACTGGCACTTTGGCCCGATTTATCGAAGCGAAATGTTCGTCGTTGAAAAAGTTGGTTATTGAGTCACGTTTCGATGTCTGCGACATGGCTACCAGCTGAATCCGACCTATCAGTGGCTTAAATTGCTACTTACTGAATTTTTCGGGTAAATTGGGGGAACGATAATTGCTTTGAAATGGTGGGTGGGTCATATGCAAGGTTTTTCTTTTCAAAAAAAATCGTGAGTAAAATTGAGCAAAATTTCAATTTCAGTGAGCAAAATTTCAGATCGGTGAGCAAATCGTAAATTTGCTAGTTTACGTTTTATACTTGGTTATCGCCTGACGCGTACCCAGAAAAACGGAATTATTGAACTTTTAACGCCAAAAGCGACACATATTAGCACATTTCCTTCAAAAACAACGCTAATTTTTTTGTTATGTGAGACTGGAGTTCAAAACACCAAAAATGCACATTTGGTGGGCTAGCGAGGGTCCAAACGCTATCAAATCTGGAAATATTTCCAAAAACTTTTGACTTTGGGCACCGGAAAATGACTACAGTCGTCATTTTTATTGAGGTATAAAAGCTAAAACGATACATCAGTGCAGTACCCTCAAACAAGTTAGGGAGAGTGAATTTTTGATTTCTAATAATGAATAGAATCAAAATGCAATTTTTAGCAATTATGCAAAAAGTACGATGAAAGATAATAACCAGGAATCGTAGGTAACGTTGCAGCGGTCCGGGTCGTCAACCCCCAAAAAAGTTGAATTTAAATTTGGTTATTCGAGACGTTTCAGAGAATTTTTTTGGGACGCGAAACAAAAGACCTCTTTTACACACTATTGCGGTGCACTCACTATTATATGAAAAAATGTATTTTTGGTCATCCATATAGGTTAAATAAATGCACTGTTGCGGGGGTCTGAGGGCGGCAGCCCCGAGAAAACATGGAGATTTTTTCAATTTTTTGGCCGAATTTGGGCAACTGGAGACATAACAAATTTTTTCAGACAGGAAAATTATTAAAACCAGAGATGGGAATGGGAACGTCACATCAGACAGTGTATATATTACTTAAGGTGGTAGTTACGTTTTCGACAGTTTTTATAACGTGCTATAATTTTTGATTGACTCAATGAATTTAATAGCTGTCTTTTTCACGTTAAAGTACTTGACTGGAACTACACTTATGCACATTATCTAGCTTAAATCTGTAACAAGCTAGTCTGCAGACACTGTTAAAGTAGTCAAATTTCGTGAATTTTTGCATTTTTCATGTTTTGCTTGTAAAATTGACAGTGTAATTCCAAATAATTTCATTCTTTACACCAACATAGTCAATAACAGGGTGAATTTTAAGGCTAAGTTTGGTGCATTTATATGATGTAGAAAAGAAGTTACGGACCTTCAAATTTGAATTTTAAAAAATTTTTTGAAAAATATACAAATTTTTGAATCTAATTTTTTCACGACATGGGCTAAATTAATACAAATAAAAAAATTGACACATCAGAAATTGTCTAAAAAACATGTAAAATAACGCATGAAAAGATTGCAACATTGAGACTTGAGATTTAGTCCACGGAAGTACACTTTTACCGATTTCTGTGAATGAAATTGATGTAACGCAAAATTTAAGCCATCAAAACTTTTGAAATTTTAGCATACAGTAGACACATGTGTGTGCCAATTTATCCAAAATTTTGAACAGAATCCGTGTAGTAGTTGTCAAGTTTTGCGGACTTTTGGGTAATGCACTTTAGTTCAAAAAAAAATGTTACATAAATGTGACGTAATCTCAAAAAGTGAAAAGCGGAAGGATAAGCTTTGGCATCTAAATTGAAGGTTTTTGACATGCCCGTGTGTCATTTTTTACTTTTTTCAATAAACGGCTTTTTTGACTAGCTACTACTTTGGCTTAGCTAAACATAAAATTTACGAAAAATTGTCGTAACTGGCTGAAAAATATTTTCTGTGAAAATTAAAAATGATTGTTTCAAGCTATTTTAGCAAGCATTTATCTCATAATAATTTATAGTTTCCTAAATTAATATGCGTACTATAAATTATTGATTGAAAGTTAATCGTAAGTTGTCAAATGTTACTCCTACAAAACTGTCGAAAACGTTACTACCACCTTAAATGCAGCATAATGTACTCGTGTAGACATGCATAGGCTTTGATGAAATTTTTTCGACATTTTTTTATTTTTAGGCCAAATTTGGTCAATTGGAGACGTTTTAGAAATTTTTTCGGTCAAGCGATAAAAACCAAACTGGGGACCCTTGTTAACAATTTTTTCAGGTTCGACCAAAAGGAAGGTTCGACCCACTCCCCTGGCTATGCCCTTGCATGCATATGCTTTCGTGAAAGATAAAAGCAAAGAATTCTAAACCATGAAGTAGCAGGGGTCTGGGGGCGGCAGCCCCCAGAAAAAAATTGAAGAAATTTTTTATTTTTAGCGGCCAAGTTTTGTCAATTGGAGACCTGTCGGAAATTTTTTTCAGCCGGTCCATAAAAAACCAAAGGGGGGTCATTTCAGAGCGGTGAACAGAATTTGAGCAAAATTTCAATTTTGGTGAGCAAAATTTCAAAATCGTGAGCATTTGCCCCGTATTTTGCTCAAAAAAAACCCTGGTCATATGTAATATTTTCAGGGGCCGTATTTCTGGCTTTCATAATATGTCTTTTCAGGTGGGGAGTATGCAAAATTTTTAGACGTTTTCATGGTTCGTATTTTTTCATATAATAGTATGAACTCTGGATAATAGTTGTATTTTTAGATATGAATGAGCAACACTTGAATGGCCTTCTAAATCAACTATCTGCTTCCTTCAACTTCAGTTCTCCCACTGCTTGTAAGTTTTTCTAGATGTTGCTGTTTTTTGTAGTAAAGTAGACCAAGAGTACATTCTAGGATAATAATAGGATCCTATCATGTACTCTTGACGTAAAGAACTGAGTGTAACCGCTAGAGTTGATTATGTAGTCTGTTTACGTTTAGTAGGTATATATATACTAAAACAAGCAGAAGCTGTATGCAAAAGGTGTTTTCACTGAGCAGGAAGCGCTAAAGTCTGAGTGAATAGGTAAACCAATTCAAAATCTGCTGCGCAGAAAAACTTTAGGGATACGGTGCAGTTTATAACATAGCAGTGACCTGGCTACAAGAACGTAAAGCCTGTTTCACACGATGGGGAAAACGCATGTGGTGCCCCTTGGGGACCCCATGGGGTGCGACATGGTGCCACATGACGCCCCACGGGGTGCCACGTGGGGCACCATGTTAATTTCCACCATTTTTTTTCATATTTGGTTAGTCTTCACCGTTTTTAAGAGTACGTAGCGCATAATTTCTATTAAGTAAGCGACAAAATTTTAATAATTTTTATAGATTCTTACACGTAATTATGCACAAGGCATAAATTCACATATGTCGAAGTCCAATGTACAACCTTCGTAAATACTAGACACCACACGGTGCCACATGACGCCCCATGGGGCACCCCATGGGGTGTCACACGATGCCACTTGGTGCCCCACGGGGCACCCCGTGGGGTGTCACACGACGCCACATGATACCCCAAGGGGCACCCCATGTGGTGCCCCTTGGGGCGTCATGTGGCACTGTGTGACACTCCATGTGGTGCCACATGGGGCGGTCCACGTGGGGATTCCCTACGTTTTACCCCACCGTATGAACCAGGCTTAACACCAATCTCACGCGAAAACCTCTGAGAAAATAAGATTTTTTGTTCCAGCTTGCATGTTTATTTCTATACCTTCCTGCGGTAAATTAGCCGTGTGTACGACAGTATTCAGTTACACTCTAATCATCGTAGAATACACATTAGTTTGTTCGAAATAGGTTTAGGTAGGACCGATGTGGTAGCGTGCCAGAGACAATTCATAATGTAATGATTGAAATCTTGCAAATTACAAAATGCAGTAATGTAGCCTGTAGCTATCATTTTCATTAAGGTTGCGAATCTAAAACTCTTTATGTATATAAAAATACACTGTCGCTAATGCTGTGAACGCAGGCACTGGGCGTTGCGAGTGCTCACCATTGAAAAAATCACTGTTTTTATGTATAGAACTGTGTTTAAAGTGCATTTTAAACTGAATCTGAGACTCTGAGTATTTATTGCACTTGCGGAATGTATTAATTCATTTAAGCAAGAGTGCATAATAAGAAGAGTATGCCACTCTTCTGCACCCCAGCTTGGCCGCCGCGGACATGCTGCGACCATTATCTCCCCAAAAAGGCCACAACTGTGGGGGGGGGGTACCCCCCTACACGAATGAAGGCATAGCCCTCAACTGTGGGGGGGGACCCCCCCCCCCACAAATCAGACCATAGGTCTCAAACGTGGGGGGAACCCCCCCCCCCCCCACAAATGAGGGTATACCCTCAAATGTGGGGGGGGACCCCCCACGTTTGGTGCAACCTAAAAAATGCCCCGGAGACGCCCCGCCGCCACTTTTTGAGGTGAAATTTTGTTCCTAGGGGTATTTTGAGGTGCTGAACTCGAATCCGGGGCTCATTTTTGTCACCGCGGACCCAGTTGACCCCCACAGGCTACAGTACCAAGTTGGGGTCATTTTGTCAAAAATCGAAATTTTTCATGTGTAAGTGTTATTTTGGCCCCGAACACGAATCCGGAGTCCACTTCCGTTTAGGATCCTCTTAGACTTAAATATCTTAGGCGGCTTTCTTTTCCATACTACTATTCGCTACACCCTCTAGGCAGCAGATTTTTACGAGGCTTTGGTACAGGCAGATTATGTAGTTACGTACAATTCTTACGGTAGAAAAGTACAGACAGTACAGACCCAGTAGTAAAGTCCAACAAGGTGCGAGGCAAAAATGGACCTAAAGTTTGTGTTCCGCGGATCATACTACAGTACTACACCTAACACTACCAAAATCTCAGTTTCGAAAATTTCACGCCTTAGGACCTCATAGAGGGGATACCCGGAGTGGGTCACAGGGGGGCCCAGGAGGGTCCTTGGCAAAAATAGACCTCAGATTTGTGTTCAGGGGCTCAAATTACCCCGAGAAACAGCAAAATCTCAATTTCAAAAATTTGACCCCTTTGGCCCACTAAAACATGGTACCGTTGGGAAGGGGGCTTGGCGGGGTCCACGAGGGCTCTAGGCAAAAATGGACCCCGGATTCGTGTTCAGCACTTCAAAATACCCCTAGGAACGAAATTTTACCTTGAAAAGTGGCGGCGGGGCGTCTCCGGGGCATTTTTTAGGTTGCACCAAACGTGGGGGGGTCCCCCCCCACATTTGAGGGTATACCCTCATTTGTGGGGGGGGGGTCCCCCCCACGTTTGAGACCTATGGTCTGATTTGTGGGGGGGGGGTCCCCCCCACAGTTGAGGGCTATGCCTTCATTCGTGTAGGGGGGTACCCCCCACAGTTGTGGCCTTTTTCGGGAGATAATGGTCGCAGCATGTCCGCGCTGCTAGGCCACAAACGTGGCCAGTGTCACACTCTTCCTATTATGTACTCTTGATTTAAGTTATTAAATTTCAAGCTGTGAAGGCATGTAAACGTGACTATATGAGGTGAGTGAATGTATTCAAATGAGATTATTTCTAATTGTTCGTTCAAATGGATTAAAATTTTAATGAGATCGTACTATTATTATTAAATTTGTAAATCGTATATCTACCTATGTACACACAATCGATCTTCGAACCGATGTTGTTGTAGACAATAAATGATGATGTCTCATACTCTCATACACAAACACACACACACACTTATGTAATGCAGACAATACAATTGCAAATTAATTTGCATATTGTCGTTATACATTGTCATACACACATAACTGCACAGACAATACATATAATGAGCACATCTATTTGGTATCAAGAGCACGTTTTGTGCACTTAGATACCCAGAGTCATTCTAAATGAGCTGCTGCGCTGTGGCGCAGCAGCAAAAAGTTTGGCTCGAATCTCTCTACTTTGAAAATCCTGGCTATGCTACTGATTATTAGTACTACTTGATACCTGAATCTTGAATTGAAAAACTGAATTGAAATTTTAAATCAAATTGAATCACTTAAATCTTGAACCATGAAAAAATATAATTAGGCTCCATTTCGTACGTATTCGTGAATTTTTAAATACTAATACATTGAAATTAATGAATTGGAAATCACGTAGAATTTTGATTGTATAATGCCAATTACTGAGATTTCAACGTTCAACTGCTTAATTCATTTCCTATAATATCAGATCCACTGGTGTTACTTACTGATACCAAGAGTACATCTGATACTGAATCGCGGTTTATTATATTCTATGAAATTGGATCTTTTTATAACTATTGTTGATGTAACCTAGCAGTTGATGTTTTGTGATTGACTTGTTGCAGGTGAAACTCAACCGAGGAGCTCCAAAACCGAAACAAGCTCGGGAAACCCAATTTTGTGTCCTGATTTTGAGCAAATTTTTGAAAACAGCCCAGAGGAAGTTCGCAAATTGTTGCAAGAAGAATTCCTGTCGGTGTTGAAGCAGCTACAGGCACCACAAGAAGGTGAATTATTTTGATTTTTTAAGAAAATACAATTTTCCAGTTGGTTTTTGAAGTTTTTTTCCTATCAGCCAGTGAATGAATGACGTTTAGAGGAGACGGTATGTGGATTTTGAAACGCAGCCGAAATTGTGTATACCAATGATTGATTGAGATATTTTATACTAACATTACAATACACAATACTGCTTGCACAATATTTGGTGGTCTGCACCAAATCGGCTCAGCTTCAGTCTGAGCTATGACTAAAGTCCATTTAAGTACTTGTGTTTTTGAAATTTTTCTGCAAGGCCATAGCTCAACGTTAAAGACATATACTAACGTAGTAACGTCATAGACATAAAGTAAGTAATAATATTATCAGTTTAGTATGAATTTATAGAAAAGTTTAATAATTAATTAAATTAATTTCAGACCAATTTCTCCCGCGTCTAGTCTCCATACTAAACACCATTGCCAACTATCTTACTGCTCAGAATGAATTGAAGTCCCCGAACCCCCAACCTGTGCTTTCGGTGCAGCAAATACAGACCGTATGCCGGTGTCTGGAATTCATGATAGCTCTGGGAATGGCACCCCTCCTGGAGACCGGGGTCGGGCCCCCCCTGCATCAACGGCTAAAACATTTGTCCGTTCTGCCGCAGCCTACAGAGGGGGGCTGTGATTTGATAGACGACTTGTACTGCTTTTTTGACTGCCTGTGGAGACTATATCAGGTATTGGCAGGATGGATTCACTACTTAATAGTACCACGCACCCTACATGTACACAGACTCTCGGTCTGTGGGGCGCTTGTCCCGGAATTTTTGAAATTTTATCGGGGGCTTGTCTCGACTTGTCTTTCCAAAATTTGCCTAAAGGCCAGTTTACACTACCAAACCCGCACCAAACTTCCACCAAACCAAACCTCCACCAAACTCAGGTTTGGTGAAAGTTTGGTGGAAATTTGGTAGTGTGAATATGCACCAAACCTCCACCAAACTCCACCAAACCTCCACCAAACTACCTCTGCAGGTTTGGTGGACCACCAAACTTGGTTTGGTGGTTCGACCAAACATCCAATCAGAATGCAGCAAAAAATAACGTGACACTCACTATTAGGGCTGAATTGTGTTGTTCATAACATTTTCCCACGCTGCTGCGTTTTGATTATTATTGTTCCGCACAGCTATATATACTCAGTGTGGTTATTTTTACTTCATCTGCATCATATAAATTATGAGTGATACTCAGTGGACATATGAAGACGAAATTTCCTTGATTGATTTCTACAAAGACAAGGAATTTTTGTGGAATGTGAAAAATCCGGATTACTACAAGAAGCATCTTCGTGCCCACTAGCGATCGACGGGAGGCTCCGGCTCCGGCTCCGGCTCCGGCCGGATTTGAGCCTCCGGCTCCGGCAAAAAAAGTGCCGGAGCCGGAGAATTTTCATTGTCCAAACTTTGGCAAAAAGTTCAAATTTTAAGAAAAAATCGCAAGGTTAACGAAGCGTTTAGTTGGTTACAATACTTATATTACTGGAAGTTGTATATAATGGACGTGACTACCCATCTCTACCATTATGTATTTTTACGTCTCTAATCGACTAAACTCGGCCTAAAAATTAAAAGTTTCTCACACTTATTTCCAGGGGCTGCCGCCCCTAGACCGCTTTAGGCTTGTAACTACGTGACATAGTGATTTGAACTCTATACATTTAGCTCTGATGTTTTCGACCGCTCAAATTTAGTACAATGTTTGCATGTGTTGCTATTTCGCAAATTTTTGTGTTAAAATAGCAAAAAAGTTCATTTTTACCCATTACACAAAATCGAAAACTCATTCCCCCCAAAGTTCTTTCCTGGCTACGCGACTGATATATATTCCTAAATTACAGGGGTCATGGGGCCGGTAATGCCCGGAAGCTAGAGACATTTACGGCATTGTATCTTCGACAAAATGCAATCTTTTCCTAATTTTTCTACTTTTTGGGGGTATACACCCTTCTTGACAATTTTGCAAGGTTTGACTAAAAGGGGGGGTTCAGACGGACACCCTGCACAGCCACTTCTGTCTGACTCCTGACTACGCCCTGGCACCGCAGTCAAAATGCCATACTGGTCAGTTTGACCAAATTGTTGCCTTTTAATCAATGTTGGCGAAAATTTTTTGTGAGATCACCCAAAACCGGGACCAGTCAGTGGCCTACCACTGGTCGTATGAGTGTGTAAAGAAATATGTATAGAAATGGGGCGTGACTGTTGAAAAATTAAAGAATGTTGGTTCGAAAAAAATGTCGTTTCGAAAAAAATTGAAATGAAAAAAATGAAAATTTTTTCATAATTGGCAACATTTTTTATTTACTTTAAATTTTTTGTAAAACAATGCCTCCGTTGTCTGTTGTTGTCGTGTTGTCTAACAATGTTGTCTTGTCCATCCGAATCCACCTCCTGTATTCGTATTGGTCTTCCAGACGTAGTTCTTGTAAAAGGCTGGCATAACAGCCCTTTGTATGACGACGCTGTATCCAATCTTTAGCCCAAAAAGCTTTATGGCGTTTAGGCTTAGGCTCATCAGAATTCTCCAATAATTCAAGTACAATTAGTGCTGCTGCACTCGCTTTGCGAGACATGGTAAAACTGACACAAAATTCAATTAAAATCTGCCGTTGGCGGGATCACCCGCGCTGAAATCTGATTGGCTGTTTGGTGGAAGTTTGGTGGAAGTTTGGTACGGCAGGTTTGGTGTGAATTTGGTAGTGAGAATACAAGGTTTGGTGCAAATTTGCACCAAACGTCAAGTTTGGTGGAAGTTTGGTGCGGGTTTGGTAGTGTAAACTGGCCTTAAGAATGACAATTTTTTTGTAAAATGTAGATTTTTTAGCTTTTTCGTTATTTTTGAAGCATTTTGCAGCGATCTGGGGCAATTTTTGAGTTTTTGGTCACCTTTTTTCAGCACCAAGGAGGGGGGCTTGTCCCGATAGGTCAAATCTGAGGGGGGCTTGTCCCAGATTCTCAAATCTGGGGGGGGCGGCTTGCCCCCTTATGTACATTTGTGCCACGCACACAAGGTTTTCTTAAAAGTTAGTGAAGATGTGGCTTAATTTACTTGCATTTATGTGGTTCAAGACATACATGTAGTTTGGGGGGGGAAGGGAAACCCCTCCAAAATTCGGTCCCAGGGGAAGGGGGGTGTCCGGTGTTTGCAGAATTTTCGACTAAAATCTCTTGGTCAGTGTACCGTAGCAGTGTACTTTTGTACGTCTATCAGTGTACTTTTGATTGTCTGTGGAAGCTATATCTGGTCATAGGGGATTCCCAACTTAATATTAGCACAAAAGGTTTGCTTAAAAGTTATTGAAATTAATGTGGCTAATTTTTTATATTTATTTTTTCTTTCAGTGTCAAGAATTAACCAGCGCTATTACCGGGAAATATTTCAGCGATCTGTTGTGCTCATTATTGCAGCTGTGCTACGGAGCCGGCTCGGATCGAAATATGCAAATAAGGCAAGAATGTCGTGTTCGATTGCGAGGCCTAATTTTGGCCAGTTTTCGGCCAATGATTATGCAGGAATTACTGCGGCTTCAGGCTGGGTTTGGTTCTGGTTTTGGCCAAAAATGTACAAATTCTGGCCTAAATGCCACAAATTCCGGCCAAAATCCCACTAATTCCGGCCAAAATTTCGCTAATTTTGGCCAGAAGTCTGGAATTTCTGGCCAAATTGGCCAAAATATTGGCCGAAAACCCCCGCGTTGGCTGCGCTATGCCTGTTCAAGACTTTTGTCCAATTGTTTGCTAGAACCTAAAGGCCTGCTACATTTACTGCAAGCAGTGACTCTGGCCAATTCCGGCCTGAATTTTGATTGGCCGAAATGCAGCGGCCTCGCTCAGGTTGTGAGCACGTGTCCTGAATTTTTGGCCAATGAAAATGAGCGTTATTTTGACAATATTTTAGCCCAATTTTGCGAAGTAATAACTGATGCTAAATTTAGAGAGGAATTTTCGTTACCTTTGATGGCGATTTTGAGACAATTATTGGCTAAAAAGCCGAATTTGGTCGAAAAATTGATTATGGATCAGTTACTGAAACCTTTGGCTAATTTGACTCAGATCGATTGGAGCTGTGCCCAAGTTCCTAATTCTGATACGACTATCACTTCGATTCAAATTTTGTATTTTTTGCTGACCTATGGGCCGAAGGATAATGAAATTTTAAATTTACTACCATCCAGTTTGCTGATTATAATTTTTGACATTTATCTTCAACTTGAAAAGTCCACTTCTGAATTGACTGCCGTATTGAA
The DNA here is from genome assembly GCA_030248245.1 of Trissonchulus sp. WLG1_4. NCBI lineage: Eukaryota > Metazoa > Nematoda > Enoplea > Enoplida > Ironidae > Trissonchulus > Trissonchulus sp. WLG1_4. Next base: position 18,421 of record JASANF010013730.1, read on the forward strand.
ATCGATGTTGTGTCGAATTTTGACCCTAAAAATCGGCGACAATCCAAAATTAGCTGTCGAATTCTTGGAAAAATGTTGCCATTGTGAGGCTGAAACCGAAATTCGTGCGAATCTAAATTTAATTTGTACTCCTGGACCCTCAAATTTGCTAGAATTTTCCCAAATCACAGATGTTACCGATCATCCTCTGATTTTTGCCGATCCAACTTTGAGTATGATCAAGTTATTGACCCATCTGGACAATTCTGAACGCTCGACTCTGATTGGACAACTTTTTGTCACGTGTTTGCAAAGTTTAGCGGCCGATTTTGACCGCGATTGTTCAGAAACAATCTCAACTTATAAACTCAAACAGTTATCGCTATTGACCGCTTTGATTGAAGAGTTTTCCGATTGCATTATGGAAGACAGAGCCGCCGTTTTGCAGTCTTGTTTGGTCAGTTCTGTACCTTTTTTAATTTTCAATTTATTTTTTAATGCTTTTTTGTTTATTATTTAATTAGAATTATCATATGACTTTCTTACTGCGCATTGTGTGGAATTTTAATTGACATTTAGAGATCTAGAATATTTTGCGCCAGGGATAATTCTAATGTGGATTCATCTGTACAAACTTCGAAGTAGCAAAACTGAAGTTGAAATAGCAAAATTGTGTTATGACATACCGTCACCGGCTTCGTGATGCATTTTTGGCCACGGAATTTTAGGAGTTGGCTGCTGCAATTTTAACGAGCGATTCATACCTAAGCCCGGTTCATACTTGTCCTTAAGAACACAGGGACAGGGACAAGGACAAATTTGGGTCCGCTGCTGTGTCAAATAGACAGAAGCGTTTCAGCTAATCTTTAAATGCAATTTAGAAGTGACTTTGTGTTTGTTCGGGCGATAAACTGGCTCACTGGGCCCTGTAGTTTTTTTATGAAATTGCTGTAGTACAAAATGACTGAGACAAGGATAAGGACAAGTATGAATTGGACTTTACAGCAGACAGCATAAAAAACTATGAATTGGACTTTACAGCAGACAGCATAAAAAACCAACTGTATTCGATTGTCACAAGCAATTCACAGAAAGCGCGTCGATCGTAGTAGACAGGTCATAAAAAAGTTTTAATCTTAATTTAATAAAATGCTTAATGGCTTATTATTTATTTATTATTTTATATTGTATTATATTATAGGTTATTATACAACGGACGGCTGCAGCTAAGTCAGACATCAGTAAAGTAGCCACTGAAACGGTGACCATTGTGCTTAACTTACTCACTGCGTTACTGATGTTTGAGGCTGACCCGGAGGTAAAACTTTAGAAAAACTTTTTCTGACTTTTTGATAATTTGAGATTTTGTTCATAAGTAACTTAACTTTTCGATGATCAAAATATATTCGATTTGATAAATTGAATAAGTCTGACCGACGAAAACTCTGAGACAAAACAAGTGGTCTTATTTCAGCGACATTTGATTACTGCTGGATCGATAAAATTAGTCGTCTTCCGGAGGAAATTGCGTGTTTTTGTCTCAGGAATCAGCAATTTTTGATTAGACTAAATTTTGCCCCCAAATCCGCCCCACAATCGAGGATTGGGGGGTCCTGACTACTGATAATCTGAGCAAAATTGGATGTAAACAGGACTTTATCAAATTTTGCAAAATTTATTGCATTTTGGTCGTTTAGGAAGGGAGAGGTTTCTTTAAAGTCAATCAAAGAGATCCCTCCCAAATTGAGATTGACATATGGAAGAAGCATAGATTTGTGTTGGTGCGCTTTTGCCTTAATCTTTATTCAAATTTAGCATTGATTATTCAGCTGTTTCCCCTACAGTTTCAATATTTAGCATTGATTATAAGGAAGATGACCGTTCAGCTGACAAAATTGAAAAAATCACATTTTTAAACCTGATGGCGTGTTATTATTATTTAATAGCGTATTTTGTTATGCTGGGCGCTGGCCGAAGAAGCATCAAGTGACCCTTAAAAAAGCTGAAACTTTCGTGAGACAATCATTGTTGTTTCAGAACTCCAGTCAAAAAGTAGTTTGGCGACAGATTTCGGAAGTTTTACACGATCTTGGGCGTAAAGCAGCAAAGGCCAAAATCCGAAGTTTAGCCCACGAACTGTACACCGCTGTTTTAACTGTATTTTTTGAGGGGAATCGGCCCCAAAATTCGAAGGGGGCGAGTGGGAAAAAATCGGGCGATACGCCGTTTGCACAGAGTCTGAAAGATTTGGATGACCCCCTTATTCCGGTCAAAGGTCACGCTCTGATTTCCCTGAGATTTTTGATTCACACACGCGATCAGGAAACTTTGGATAGTCTTGATTTGGTTCATGAACGGGCTTTAGGTTAGTTTGTTATTTTAGCCACAACTATATATTCTGTGGTTTTGGAAAAGTTTTCTAAATAAGACAGGCCGTTCTATCTGATTTTATCCAGCCTTGTCATTAGGACTTTGCACAGTGTGAACGAGACAACATAAAAATATTTTATGATCATGATCAATACTAACAGCCGTATGTCCTTTCAGCCGACAAAATCAGGAAATAGTCATTTTACAAGCTGATCTTATGCACACAGTTTAACACGGGGGGCTTAGATTTTTGAATTTTGTACAAGGACACGCAAAATTAGAGCCAAAGTACAAGGGCAAGCAAAGTTTGTATAAAATGAACTCTTATATTATCTCTGTCAAATTTATTCGATTTTTGCTTAAATTCTGGCCGAATTTTTTTCAAAAATCGCCAATTTTTACGTTAAAGCACGGTGTTTTGGCCTGGATTTTAAAAAATTGTTAAGTTTTTTCCTTAAAACAGGGTACTTTTTTGTCAAACTTGGTACAAACTGCAAGAGCAGTCAAAATTTCGGTACAAGACCCCCCAAAATATGCCTTTGTGTTAACGATGCTTATTGACCAGCTGCACTAAACGGACTACTTTTTTAGAACTGTTACGGGACGAAGATTCTTTCATTTATTTGTTGGCGATCCAGTTACTAGCGGAGATTGGAAATGTGAAGCCGAAACCAGTCTTGGATGAGCTTTTGAAGCACTTTCAAAATACCTCCGACTCGTCTAGCCCAGAAATACGCCTGAAAACTGGGGAAGCTATAGTACAAATCAGCAAACGGCTTGGTAATGATAGCTATTAGAGTCCATTTATACTCACAGTCTTATGTCCGTTCAGTCGGCAAAAATACGAAAACACGCCACAAGCTATAGATGGTGAGAGAGTTACGAGTAACTTAATTTTGACATTTTTGGCTGCTGAACAGGGATACGGCTGTAAGTATGAATCTGTCTTGTTTTTGGGCTGTTTATCTTAACTTGATCTTACACAAGAAAAGTCGGCAAATCATAATTGGCATTCCCGAACTTTTTTTGCTAATTCAGAAAAAAGATTTGCTATTTTTTTCTTGTTGAGCATGTTAAACTGTTTTTCTGTCTTTGACCATTTAACGAGGTTGAGCCATTGACTGTTATCAAGAGTACAAATAGTGTCTCACTAGGTATTCTATAAGAGTGAGATACCATTATGTACTCTTGCTGTTATTTTTTAGGAGAACTGACCCCTTGGCATGGCGAAGCGCTGATTGGGCGATTTTTGCAACTCTGTGGGGATCCGGACGAATTTATTCGAGCCAGTGCTCTTAGTGCTCTGGGGCAGGTGGCTCAGCTGATGTCATTTAAACTACAATCGGTACTTTCTGAGGTGCGTTGGATTTTTTTCTGGTTCTAAGAGTTGCAATTGTTGTAAACAGTTATGAACTAGACTTCAGGCTATCTTATTTTCGCAGCAGTTGGTTAGACAGTGTGAGCAAAAATTGCTGAACCCTGACACAAATCAGGTGACCTGATGTTTATGACCAGTCGCTGTACTCTTGACGCTTGCAGTTTGCTCTTTTTGTACTGAAATCGCGTGTTTCTTTTTGTCTCTTTGTGCAGCATTTTTTGGTCAGACTTTAGTTTCTTTTTACGGACAATGGGGTGATATTAGTGGTCATCCAACATCCTACTTTAGCTGTGTCATTTGTAGACTCTTGAGCTTCTTTACTAAAGTCTGACCAAAACATTTTAAATAGTAACAAAACAGAACATGTCATTTTATGGCGATAGGAACTGAGGTTTGACCAAAAATGTTGAACATTGAGAGAAAACATGT
>JASANF010013731.1:0-11767 GCA_030248245.1 Trissonchulus sp. WLG1_4
ACATACATTATACATTATACATTATACAATAATTGCTTTGCGTTTTTTAAGAAATTCCTGTAGAAAACAGAACGTTTGTAAGCATCGATAACGTTTACACGACTAAAAAATCTAAGAAAAAATTGACAGCTAAAAATAAAAAACTATAGACAACATAGACTTGAGCATCTGGGGTAGAGTTCTGCCACTAGCAAATTTTCCGGGCCCGGGCCGGGCCGACCAGCACGCTTCCGGGCCAGGCCCGGCGGGCCGTTGCGGACCGATAGGCCCGGGCCCGCGGGCCGGCCCGGAGCAGGCCCGGAGCCCGCGGGCTGGCCCGGCACAGACTTCAGCAAGTGAGAAAATGCATTGTGTGCGTCTTAGTGTATTATAAGTGCCTGCGCACTTGTAAAAATCAATATATATGCAGTGCAGTGTCATTGTTCATACTTTGCTGAAGCTCGAGACGGCCCTGGGCTTGCGGATTTCTAGGCCCGGCGGGCCGGGCACGGCCCGGGGCCCGGGGCCCGCTACGGCCCGGCGGGCCGCGCATGGCCCGGGGCCCGGGCCGGGCCCATTTCTGAAAAATCTCTCCGGGCCCGGCCCGCGGCCCACGGCCCGCTACAGGCCCGGGCAGAACTCTAATCTGGGGATACTAAACTGAACCCATAACTGCACTACATATGTACCAAGCGTAACCAATGTTGAAATAAGGAAGCATTATTTGCAGGGTAGTAAAAGCAAGTTACACACAAATGAGATAAAAGCGGTTTTGCTATATTAACGACAGAGGCTTGTGACATTTTGACTTTTGGAACAAATATTTCACATAGCCAAACGTTGGTTTTTAAAAGTAACAACGTTTTGGCTTGCTTTCTGCCTAAAATGGTTTCAATGCGTAAAATAAAATAATAAACATATACAGCAAAATATTAACCGAAAATACGTATTAACAAGCACGTTTTGCGAGTAAAGTTAAACTGATTTTCGATAACATACAATTAGCTGCGACATGCTTATGTGCCGAAGATATTCTTCGAATATAAAACGCGGCAGCAAAACTTTTAAAATAACACTTTTACATATATAAAATTAGAACTAGCTACGTACATGTTTTCGTGGTCTTAGCTTGCTTTCAACTTCAATTTGAAAACTAATAGTTATTGTAAAAACCGTCTGCGATTTCAAGTTCATTCTAAAACACGATATTTCAAACTAAACGACGTGTAACCCGCATGTTACGTAAGTCTCATTGCCAAATTACGCAGTGACGATCACGGCATCGCGAAATGCCATACAGTAGTTCTTGATGCTACCGCATGTGGCCACTATTTTCTAAACTTTGAAATATTCAGGTTCGGACGTGCTTAATTACAATCTAGAAAACATTAATGTGACAGGTTTTGTCAAATTATTGTTTCTGTAGGTATGCAAAAGGCACCAGCACTTGCGCGATAATCTGTGCGCTGTGTTGATTTGTGTCTGTCGGAACTCTGTGCTCTTGTCAACACTGTACGCGGGTGATAACGAAATCACTATGTATGTACGGCATATTCACTACACTTTACTGAGATTACAGATTACCACACACCAAGAACACACACACACACACACACACATTTAATGTATTTTCGGACCTAGCAACTTTTCCACTGCAATTCTACACAGCAGCAGAAGATACGTGGTAGATTGAGCTGCTGTAATATAGTATATACGCGGCGGCTGAGGCCGCCGCGTAAAAACAATAGGACACTCTTCCCGTTGGCCAACTTGGCAAGTGTGTTGATGCATTGCAATTGATTGGCACTTAGCGTGTTAGAACGGATAAAAAAACGCGATGCCAAAGTCAACCCCTCGCTAAAACTTATCGAATAACCGACAAGCTTTAGCAGTAGTGGCCTAACTTCACTGAACAACGTTAAAATGTATGCACATTATTTGTGAGGTAACAAGCATTACCGGCGATTAATATATTTAGCAGAAAATATATAAACCTATGACGGAATAACTTCGCTTATAAAGACCTACTTCTTTGTCACTATTATTGTTTCAAGTCTATGTCTATGTTCCATGTCGTTTTAAAGGCAAGTTCAAAAAACAAGTAGAGACTGAACCAGCATGATTTAAGCTAGAAGCGAACTAATCTGACAGTCGACAAAGCTTATTTTCCTCTTCGTGTCACAAACACGTGTGATATCTAAATCGTTCACAAGTGTACATAACACATACAACTGAAAGCACCCACGATAAATGTAGATTCGAGTCGAAAAACTCGACACATTTATAAAGCCCGGCTTTCAAGCTCAACTCCGTTGCTTATTTTTAAGGGGCAGAACTACCCCCGACAATACCCAAAAATTGGCCTACCCTACCCTGCCCTAACCCGTTTTCATCTGTGGGGCAACCAATATACATATGGAACGAATAACAAGCAAAGCACTACATATACAAATACTCTTGATACAAATAACGGAAACACACATTTTTCATTCACAAGAACTCTTGAGACTTATTAAGTAGGTAGATACTATGCACAGTCTTGGTGCATAATAAATCGAATGAAACACTGTGTGCCTTTGAGACAGAACAACAGAGACAAGTATGACACACTGACACAGCTTTTAGAGTCATTGAACAGTGAAAATGACATTATTATGTACTCTTGATGATAATGAAGACACTGTTGTGTACTCCTGGCACAAATTATACATGAAACAGGAGACCCAGCGGTAGGCAGTGATAGGCGTTAATAACCGCGTGCTAGCTACCCGACAGCGCTAATATGAGGGTTCTGCGTTTCAGGCCAAATGCTAGAATGAAATATACTTGCCTTAAAACACCTGTTCGGAGTTAACCAGCCGCTAGTATTTCATCAAAAGACTCAAGACTATAAAAAGTCTACTTTACCAAGGTTTATGTAGCTTCCAACGAGCGCTAAAAAACACAACTTTGCGAAAAAAACAGTATTTCAGTATATAATATTGAGTTATATACATATGTACACTACACGTGCGCAAACGTGAGTTATTGAGCTATTTGGGTGGAAAGTTTAAGTGCTGTGGAGCCCTAGGTTTTGTGGATTTGTGTATTTATTGCTAATTGTGTACTAAGTTACTCCAAAAAGCATTTGTAGCTAGGTCCATTTATAATCTTTCGATTTATTTTAGTGGTTAGCCCGGTAAACAGCCCCTTAGGGTGGATTTCACAAAGGTGGTTTTACTAAACCATGGTTTTACGTACGTTTTTATATGATTTGCACATAATTTATTTACGAAATATCGCCTGATTCGTTACGAATTTAGTAGATTTTCTTAAACTATGGTTTCAGCTCAGTTGAAATGTCATAAAAATAGAGACCTACTGTGATGCAGGTTTGCAATTTCAACTGAGCTAAAACCATGGTTTAAGAATATCTACTAAATTCGTAACGAATCAGGCGATATTTCGTAATGCAATTATGTGCAAATCATATAAAAACGTACGTAAAACCAAGGTTTTGTAAAACCAACTTTGTGAAATCCAAGCTTAAGGTTTGGTTCTCCGATTCGCTTTAAATTTGCATACAATGTAGTCCCATGGAAGGCGCATCGCAGAAGTAACAAACTGGAACCAATGCTTTTGCCAATTTTTTACTAGGGGCTCCCAAAAATTCAATTTTACGTGTAAATCAGGCGCAAAAAAAAGTTTTTTGTGCTCACAAAGCGTTCCTTTACTCGAAATTTTTGTTAATACTGACGAAGCTAGTTTTTACATGATTCGATAGCCTAACGTCATATCTCAACCTCTATAATCCATTTTTTTAATTTTTGCCCATGGCCTGAGCAGTGATGCCAAATGTTAAAATACATAGCTCAAATTTTAAGCCCACGGCCATTTTTTCACATTTCGCCCTCGATTTTCGATTTGAAAACACATATCAAAAATCCGAATCATACAATTTTGCGCATACATGAGGGCTACTATACTATGCCGAGATTCAGCCTGATTGGCTTGATGTGGTTTGTGTTAGAATTGTCCAAATAAGGGCAACTTTTCGGCTTTTTGACGTATTTTGGCCTATGTAAATACACTGACAAAACGCACCGAACCAAATGTGCACCTTTAAGATTAATTGTTCCTATCTGTGGTTGGGGTACCTTCGGTGGAGTAACAGTGAAAATAAGCAAAATTGGAGAACTTTTATTTTTGACCTGGGTAGCCCCCCACCCTTAAAGGGCAGTGCTCAACAGAGAAAAACTACGATACTGCTATTTATTTTTCTGCACACTTTTTAAGAAATCAAATAGAAATCAAGAAATACTTTAAAAACAAATCAGGAATCAAAAGTAAAAACTACATAAGATGACTACATATTCTGCTGATACTTTTTATCTTGTTTTTATTAATATAAAGACTGAAAGAAAACAGAAATAATACATAATCATTGCAATATCTTAGTTTCTAATAAACTTCATGAAATTATATACATGATTGCTAATTACACTAATTTTAAAGCTAAAATTATGCTTCACATTTCACAAGAACTTATTAGAATGCCAAAATGGTGTAATTTTTTAATAAAGTGATTACTATAATTAACAGTTCCAGTTGACATATTTATACCGGTTGTCATTTGTACTAATGTACCTACTGTTATGCGTCACTAGAATTACAACTCTAAAACAAGCAGGCCCCAAAAGGGGCAAGGTTCGTTGAGTACAAAATCCATGTTTGTCAGTTTACTTTTGATACTTTTACTTTTCTATTTCTGATTTCAACACTCAGGACACGTTAATGACAAAAATTTTAGTTCAAAAATATTTCTGCAGACAACAGTGCCAACTTTTTTTGGACAAACACAGCTGTGGTGTTCGAACCCTTGCAGTAATAATACACTAATATTCAAGTAGCGCCTTTGACAACTCGGCCACGCTTCTTCGATTACTATTGATGTTTAATTGCTACTGCTCTGGAAAAAACCATGACTGATATGAGAGCGCAATAAATATTTATATTTTTTAATAAAAATAAAACTACATTAACTTTGCTTTTGGCTAACAGAAGTACTAGAGGTGTTGCCACATTTTATTATGAAAATAGAAGTTTGAAACTAGTAAACGGACAATTGTCTAGGCAGTCACGTGAATTGCATGTGTATTTTGTCTGAAACATTAGCATGCGCAAAAAATTTTCAACTAACAAAACTCAATCAAAATTACAAATTAAGACCTCTGAAAAAGTGTTGTTTAGGTATAACTGTTTCATTTAAAATCGTGAAGAAGCTGTTTGAAGAAAAGAGCAGTCTGCTCCCATATTGACTTTACGTGTTAATCATATGCGCACAACAGCATGTGGCTGCTACTTTTACACTGCGCAGAGTTGGTTTCAAAACAATAGTTCCTTCTCTAGAAGGAACAAAAAGGGGTGGAAACCTGTTATAATTTAAGACTGCCGCTCAATAAAACTATATCAGTTGGAAATTAGATTAAAATGAATTCAAAGAAACTGATAGTGAAGGTTTTAGAACGTATTCTGAAACCTTTACTGTCAGTTTACTGAAAATGGCCTTTTTGAAACCCAGAAATAGACGAAAACCTCTAATCAGCTTATAAAGCAAGAATGGCCGTCGTAGAGAGATAAAGCTCGAAGTATGTCTTTGGCAAATCTGATTATCCGATTACTTCACTGTTTGAAAAGCACTTTATTCTTGCTTCTTAAGCCCGGTTCATACTCATCCTTGTCCTTGTCCCTATCATTTCGTCCTTAGGCAATTCCAAGGCAGATATCTGGAAAAATAAGCCACCTTTTGCATACATGAAGTTGGGGTGGGTTGCAGATCGTATACAAAAAATAATGCTGAATAATGTCAATTTTTCACAGCAGCTGACCAACAGTTGTCCTTGTCCTTATCCTTGAGTCCTTGAGGATAAGACTAACCGGGCTTTAGATGACGCACTGTCCGGAAGACTACGAATTGGATAGATTCAGTCAGTTCCAGGATAGTAGATTATTCTGAAACTATGTTTAACATATGTACTTTAACATAAACTCAGATCAGAACAATGTAATTGTTTCACAATTTCAGTATTTCACACTTGTGAAACCTGTCGGCGTTATGTTTGTGAGAATCAGCGATTTCACTGGGATGCCTTACGTACGTATCCAAGTGAAGCGAGTTTGTGGTGAGTGATTACGGGTTAGGCGTGACAGTACAGCCACAAAGCTGTCCTTGTGACGCAGGCTCCGGCTGTTGTGGCGGATCAAAACCCAGCCACTTTTATGCACTCTGAAATTTCATGCAGTTAAGAGTTAAAATATGGACGAAAGCAGTTTTTTTTAAATGTTTTAAATTTACATTTAAAAGAGCTTTCTCGCTCGAAAGTATATATTGAAATTACTATCATAATCGGAGTTGTCAGTCAGGAAAGAGCCGACGTGAAATCCGGCATTTTTTATTGTCGGAGAGACTGCTTGGCGCGCTTTTGAAAAGGGGTTTCGGTAGTTAGGCGCCAAGCACTTCAACCATACTCAATCCTTTTTTCTTGGATTAGAAATAATTTTTATTTTATGTTTTATGCTTTGAAACTCTTTTTCTTTTTTTCGTTACCTTAAAATTTTTCCTATATATTTTGATAAATAATTTTCTGTTGAAATAAAAAAAGACCCCAATTTGAAAGAATGGAAAAAATGGAGGCGCCGGGAATCGAACCCGGGTTGCTTGGGTCGACGACACGATTGCTAACCATTACACCACAGCCGCCGAGTCTCATAGGCCTTACTTGTAAAGTATAGATAACTTTTAGCTAGATATTTTATATTCAGTCAAAACACAACATGTCATCACACACAGTCGATACAGTATGTCTTCTAATCTCACATCCTCCTCAACCGAAATAGATGCATATTTAAATCTTCAGTAAATTACGCGGCATCGATTAAGATTTACTGACTGCCCATTTTCAAGTTTAACGACTTGGTCACTTAGTTGACGATCAACCTTCATTCTGGGCGAGAACGTGGGTGCCAGACAGCTTGTATTTTGTGTTTTAATGTGGACAAACCGAGGGCATTTTGTGGTAAAGACGCGAGACTTGGCTTCAGTGTCTGGCCAATGTAATTTGGAAGACGAGCCGAAAAATATGTTAAATGCCAATCCGCTACGATTGATGTGGAATAACGCGGCTGGTAAATGATTGACCCAGTTGCGTGAGTCAGACTGGAACACGGCAGCTCGTAACCGATCTTTCAGTGTTCTATGGCATCCTTCTATCCGCCCGTTGCCTTGGAGATAGTAGGCTGTGCGTCGAGCGTGCTGTGTGTTGTATTTGCTCAACATCGTAGCAAAAACAGCAGACGTGAACTGGGTGCCGTTGTCTGACATAACAGTCTGTGGGGGCCCGTATCTTAGAAACCAATGGTTTTCTTGGGTTTTTGTCACTGTCTCTGCAGTTATATTAGTCAGGGGCTTTGCATCCAAATAGCCACTGCCATGGTTGAGTATGGTTAGGAGATAACGATAGTTGCCAGGCGTAGGCGGCAGAGGCCCCACAAGGTCGACGGCTACGTACTGACGGGGAGAAACAGTTGACTGATCGGGGAGTTTTCCTTTGCACGATAACTTTGACGAGTAAGACGACGTCTGATTACACGAGGCGCAATTGTTTTGATAATCCCACAAAATCTTTCGCATTTTGGGGAACCAGTAGCCACCGCCCAGCAAGCACTTACGAACTTTGGAAACGGACAGATGTCCTGCGTCGTGGTATTTTTTCACTAGGTCAGTTATTTCAGAGTCATCAACTGTCACGAAAGCAGTTGCTGGTGCATTTGAATCTGATATTGCTCGACTAAAGATGTCAGCTACAACATTTTGCTTTCCCGGTATGTTCAGGTCGAAATCAAACTCTTGTATGGTTTGCTGGTAACGACAATGTCGTTGACACAGGGGTTGTTTTTGCTTCACCATGCTTAGTTGTGCACGGTGATCTGTATACGCTAAACATTTGTGACCGTAAAGAAAAAACCGGTATTGTTTGAAGCCGGCATGAAGGGCTAAAAACTCTTTCTCCGTTGCTGAATAGTTTCTTTCAGCAGCATTCAGCAATCGGCTGTAAAAATAGAGCGGCTTCTGCTTTTGGAACAAAACTGCAGAAATAGCAATGTCTGAAGCGTCTGTGAATAGCTCAAATGGAAGGCCTAAATCAGGGTGAGACAAGAAGCACTCATGTGAAATCTGCTATTTTATATCGACCAGAGCTTTTTGACAGTCAGAGTGCCAAGTAAATACAGTCGATTTGCTCTTAAGTTCAAACAACGGGTGCATAATTTCTGCAAAATGGGGAATAAATTTTGACAAATAAGTAGCGAATCCACAAAGAGACTCCAGCTCCTTTCGATTTTGAGGCGGCTGTAATTGCTGCAAGTGTTTTATCTTTTCGGGGTCAGATTGAATGCAATTGTTGCTCACTAAATGTCCCAAATATGTCACACTACTTTTGGCGAAACTACATTTTGGCAGCTGCATTTTAAGGTTATTCTCCGAAAGACGATCAAAAACCAACTTTATGTCTTTCACATGTTCTTGAAATGTTCGAGACGCCACGATCACGTCATCAATGTACGGTATGATCCCATGTTGTCTACAGTCGGCAAAAACCTGGTTCATCATACGCTGGGAGGCGGCTGGTGCATTGCAGAGTCCGAAAGGCATAACGTTAAATTCGTATATGCCGTCATCCGCAATAAATGCCGTTTTGCATTTGTCACGATCTTCTATCTCTACTTGCCAGTACCCGCTCGCTAAATCCAAAGTCGTGAAATATCTCGCATGTGACATAGTGATGAGAATTTTATCGATCACCGGGATTGGGTGACGGTCTTTTTGCGTTACAGAGTTCAGTTTACGGTAATCTATCACAAATCGAAATTTCCCGTTTTTCTTTTTTACAAGGAAAAAGGGGCTTGCCCAAGAAGACGACGACTTCGAATAATACCGGCAGAAAGCATTTGTTTAATTTGCTCGTCGGCTTCTTTTTTTAGAGCGTAAGGCAGACGGTAATTCTTTTGATAAATAGGCGATTCGGCGTCTGTATCGATTCGGTGCTTAAACGTGGTGCATTTTCCAAGGTCATGAACTCGTCAGAGAAAAGCTTACTGTTTTCTTGAAGCAAACTTCTCAGATTTGCTTCTTCTTTCTCAGATAGATGCTCAATAAGCTGAGAATCTTCTACCATCACCAAATTAACCCCAAGATCTAGACAGACCCGCAAGCTTTTCAAACCTTGCAGTCCAATCAAAATATCAAATGGCGCCTTGTCAAACACAGCAAACTCTAGAACTCTAGAGACACAGTTCTGTTATCACAGCAAACCGAAAGGTGAATAATTCCAGTATATTGATAATATTGTTCTTTTGCCAATTTACAAAATCGAGTAACAGAGCGTACATAACTTTGTAAATTCAACTTTTTAAGAAACAAGGAAGTTACAATATTGAGTTGAGAGCCAGTATCAACAAAGGCTGAAGTATGTACATAGTCAGATATTGTCACAGGAATAAATATTCCGTCGGTCTGTCCTGCGGCAGAAACTGACGGAACGCTCAGTTTTTTGGCTTCTTACACACTTTCTCGATGTGCCCCAATTGGCCGCAACCGTGGCAGCGTAAGTTAGCCCAACATTTATCCGTGGTGTGGGAGCTCTTCTTGCATTTCGTGCACCAACGTTTCCGGATCATGCAGACTGATGGCTTTTCAAAAATATCGTCGCAGTTGATTTCCGACAGCTTCTTGACAATGGCACTCAGCTCCAAAGCTGCGTAATGGGGCCGATTGCTAACGGCCATCATTTCCAGCAGCCGCTGTCGAATGAGCTGATCAATTGCCTTGGTGTCAGGCACAATATGCTTAGCCAGATTCCTCAGTTGACGACAAAAGTCAACCACATCGCCCGCGTATTCTAACTCGACGAAGGATTGGAGAGCATTTGTCGCTGGCGACATATCGACCCCCTCAAGCTGCTCCATGGCGGATTGATAAGTAGATCGGCCATCAATTTTCACAATTTCACCCAATTTCGACACGGCATATTTCAAAGTTTTTAGTTTTTTATCATCCGGAGGGTCCACCAGCTCAATGAACGCCTTGAATTGTTTAAGCCACACATCTACGTCTTTCACAGACTCACAAATCGGGACCAACTGCACAAAATCCATGTTGATCGCAAAAATAGACACACTGCGCCAATGTAAAGTATAGATAACTTTTAGCTAGATATTTTATATTCAGTCAAAACACAACATGTCATCACACACAGTCGATACAGTGGGTGGAAGTTCTAGAAGGGTGATTAGCGAGTGACTAACTTAATCAGTCGCTAAACATTCTTTCAATACGTTTTGTCATTACGAATTCTACACGCTGAGAATAGACTTGCCTGATGTCACCTTCTGCACGCGCGTTGTTCTTTTAATCACTGACTAACTTAATCACCCTTCTGGAATTCCACCCAAATAACCAAGCATACATTATTTACTATTCGTAAATAAAATGCTTAATTATTTTATTACAACATTAACGAGTACAAAGTATGTCTTCTAATCTCACACTCATTTACAACACTTAATGATCTGAATGGTGGTAATGTTTTGAATGAAGAAGTGGCTAGTGAAGAAACCTTGCGACACTGATTTATAGAGACAAGAGTGTTATAGTATTATAATAAAAACGGCTCCCGCAACCTTTTCCGGAGGATTCTACCGAAGAAAATTTTCCAGTTGAGCACATACACAGTCGATAGTTGAAAAGATTAACAGTCAAGGACAAAACACACTGGCTCACTTTCGCATTATATCACCGGGTATTTGTAGTTAGAATCAACCAGACCATGTGAATTGTATCAACTGTGAAGATCTAGAAGAATGGAACTACTCCAGTACTCTGGAAGCAAAAGGCGGTAAAATATGTAAGACAGACCCTTGAAAGACACTTCAAGACAATTAATGCCAGCTCAGCATTGGTCCAGTGACCAGTAGCCCAAATAGTAGAGCGATGGCTAGCAAATTTGGAAATTCCCCGCGTCTGATTTTGATATTGTTGGTGTCTAGCATCGATCTGACTAACGACATCGTAACGACATCGTTTTGTTACAATTTGAAAATTCATGCTTGTCGTTATTGTACGTATGTATACACCTTTATTAGGTTCTGATTTACAAATCAATATCAAATGTGCATTTTGTGTCACCTGTTTTGTTCACCGTGCACTTTGTTCGATTACTTACGGCAATCTTTTCACTACACAATTCATTTTCATTTTCAAAATATTTTAAGGTCTAGTTTATTTCAAAGCACTTCGCCTTTATTGAGACGAGGCATTCTAAATAAAAACTTCAGTTTCAAACGTGTAAGTGTCTCTGCTTATATCAGTGCAAATTGATTTAGTTTTTGTTCGTCGTGAGCTATGTAAATCAGACATACAATTTCAGAAACAGTTAAGTGCTTTTGGAAAACTAACGCATGTTAATTATCTGAGGGGATATTTCAGCTGTGTTATTCGTCCTGTTCGTGACTTATTCTTAAGTCTATGACTAGGTATTTTCAACCGTGAATTTAAACCTCTTTACTTATGAATTTTGAAATTTAGTCCAAACGTTATGATCCGTCACAACAGCGCAAACCTGCTTCACAGTGACAGCTATGTCGCAGAACTGTGTCGCCTAGGCATTCTCATTACGGGCTTGTTTCACTCGGATACATCAAGTCCTAGCGCATCCTCGTGAAGTAACTGATTTTGTGAAATATATATAAACCC
>JASANF010013733.1:0-21122 GCA_030248245.1 Trissonchulus sp. WLG1_4
ATATTATAGTAATGTTTGGTATGCTTTTGATCAGTGTTTTCAGCAGGACTCTATGAACTCTTTTTTGAACTGTTATTGTGAGCGTATGCGCTTGTATGTCGGGTAAAAAGAGAGCCTAAAATTGTAGTTGAAAACTGCAATTGTAACTGAAGGATTACGGTAGCTGCACACGTCAAGTTTTGAATGGGTCTGCAGCCCATATTGCACAATAATTAAGTACATTAATTCAGTCTTAAGTTCACACAGCATGTAAGGAAGTATATAATTTAGTAATATGTAATATTAACGAGTTGGTTAAGTAATAATTTGGTTTTTAGTTACATTTTTTCCTTTCCCCCCTACTTCCCCCCTTTCTTTCCTTTTTCATTTCATGGTTCGTGTTTTTCCCAATTTTATCCTAATACCGTAACTCAAGTGTTTAAGTTCTCTGGTAGGCCCACGAAGAAGTAGAAAGATTTATGCTACCTGGGCCCACCAGGAATCAAGGGCCATTAATAGGAATTAGGAATCAAGGTGTGAGGGCCAGCAGCCCCCGACCCCCCAGCCCTTAAGTGGATTTAGGCGAAAGTTTAGGTAGGCGGGCCTAAGAATGGCCAAACGTGATTGGTTAGATTCGGGATCGGTGGATCCCGACAAAGCAACACAAAGAAAAGCCGAAAATTCCCCCCATTAGCTAAAGGAGTCGGTATAAAATTCTGCTAGAGGACGGTCGGTCCTGAGCTTTGCTCTCCTGCTCCCCTGCTCTCTTTTTGCCCTTACCCATTTCCTTGCTCTGTCTGCCCCATTGTATTTCCTGCCTTGTTTAGGCGTCCAATAAACGAAAAAACTCCAAAACCGACTCCGTGTGACCTTCTGCCGGCTTTCCAGCCACCCGTGAACTCTGTCTGTAGCGCCCCCCAGCGCTTTGCCATTTTTTTCAGCGGGCCTTATAGTGCCCCTTAGTGTATTACTGCCGCGCCATTCAGCGCCCACCCTCCTGTGCTCATTGTTCCCCAGTCGGCCGTCCGGCTCACGTCTCTCCCCCCGTGTCTCCCGTGCCGTGCGCATACGCGCCCGGTCTAACTGTGTCGCTCAGCCCCCCGGTCGTTGTCCCGCCGCGCTCCCCCGCGCCTCTGACCCCTGTTCCCTCGGCTGCGCCCGTGCGCCGTCGTGCCCCCCTCCGTGCTCCAGTCCGTCGCGCGTACCCCCCGGTCCGTGCTCTCGCCTCCAGCCCCCCTGGTCGTCCAGTCCGCTGTGCTGCCCGTCCGCTGCCGGTAGCCGCTCACCCCGTATCCGCGTTGCCGCCTGCTGCCGTGGTCGTCCACCCGTGCCGTCCGTTCGCTCCGCTCCACCCGGGTTCGTCAGTGCCGCCAATCCAGCTCAGCTCATCCGGCCTAACCCGTTAGTTATTATAGTAGCTGGTGTGGTCATAGTTGTGCCCTAGGCTGACCCTAAAAGGTAGATCAGTAGCAGCAGAACCAGTAGATTATTGAGTTGCCTAGTAGACCCAGAGACCAATCTAGCCTAAACATGGTCAGGCTAGAAGAGTGCCAGTTCCAGTTAAGGTTTTCAGGTTGAGTTGTATGTCCGTTCCGAAATCGGTAATTTTGTGCCTATTACGCGGGCTATTTAGGTTGTAGAAGTTTAGCTACGATTGTTTGTTAGGTTGTGTTGTGCTATTTCTTGCAGGTTACGTACAGTTACACCGGTCACACATAGTTGTTAGTGTTGAGTGAAGTTCGAGTTGTTAGTCAAAAAGTAACAGGAAAGTTTTATTGCTGAGATAGCGTTTGGGGAGTTGATCCGTTAGTGTCCCCCTGACACTGAAAAAGCAGGCGTCAGAGTTGAGCTAGGCATCTGAAACAGGGTATAAGTTCCTAGTTATCCTCGGCCTTGGTGTCCCCCCCGAATCACGACGGGCAGAGCACGAAAAGCTTGTCCGAGCAGTTTAAATCCCCTGTAACCAGTTGCTCAGGTAGAAGTTTAAGTAGAAGCTATAGGAGAGGCAAACTTTGAGTTTCATACACGTTGATTGAGAGTTAGCGAGAACTTAGTCAAAATTAAAGGGTGTGTTTCTGTCATTGAGAGATCAGTAGAACTATAGGTAAACACGATCGCCGTGGAGGTAGTACTGTTAGTGTTTTCATATTGTATTTGTGTTTACGTACGTTTCGGCGATCGTAAGCATTTTGACTGAGCTAGCCAACAGAGGTACTGAGCTTAACTACGAGGTTGGACTAGGATCCATAGGTGACCTAAACGGATTTCTGTAGTTTAGTCTTCTGTAGCTACTCGGTTCCCTTTTCGAAGGGTGGAGCCCCCGCAAAAACATTTCTAACCTCTGCTACCCCACTGAGCTGAGTTGAGTTGAGAGATCCGATATAGTCAGGAAATTAGCTAGAACATTGATTCCGTGTATTGTCGCAGTGTAAAGCATCTATTACCTAAACGTCACACCCTGTCCGCAACGTATGTCTTGTATTGTCAGTAACGTGTTGAGAGTGAACCTAAGGTGAAGTGGTCGTTAGTAGAATCAGTCAAAGTCAGTAGTTCTCGCATAACAGTCAGAAAGTCAATTAACCCGTGTAGGCTTTTTCACACATGTTCATGTACGCGGCGCTTCAAGTGAGTTTGCGTATAAATTGCTGAGTGCACTGCATCGTGCTATAACCTACACAAATAATTTTGTGAGCGTCTCCCAACACAAGGAACATGCCTATTTTGCATAAAAATGGAACTTTCCATAACATAACTGAAAATCATTTTCAGTTATGCGCATAACTGAAATTATATTTTAAGTTGAGCGTGTTAACTGAAAATATTTTCAGTTAACTGATTTAAGGTGGTAGTTACGTTTTCGAAGTTTTTGCAATAATTCAAAAAATACTTGATCGAACAAAATCAAATTTGGCACATACATTGCAAATGTAGACAGCAATATTTGAGCTTAGTTTTAAACCGATTCTAACCTTTGCGGTCATTTTATCGCTCAAAAACAGGATTGTTCGTGTATTTTTTGAGAACTTGGAAAATTGTATGTGAATTTTTGTGGCTCCTACACTACTCAGAAACGCCATTCAAAAAAGGTCTAACCCGTTTTATTTTAAGAATAATTTCAGCTAAAATATGACATATATCTGTTAGTCGAACTAGGCGATCGGTAACTTTGAAGTTTTTTAACACCAATTCTGAATTCTCATGCCAATATCACAAAATGTAAAAAACCATTTGACACCATAATTAACAGGAATATAGTCCCTTATGTATCTATAATATCTGGAAAAATTGGTACGTATATGTTATAGTAGCCAAAAGCATTGGCAGTTTTAATAAACGCCTTTAAAAATAGCAAATTTTCTTCAGTCTCATGAAATGGCGTTTTTTACACTTTTGTCCGCCATTTTTTCAGTGGTTAAGGACAAACTATGCTTAGTGTAATATTAAATGACTCCAATAAGGCCCTAGTTAATTAAGTTTAAAATTTTTTAAAAATCCGTCATTTCTGACGTGATGAGTGAGTGAGTGAGTTGAAGTAACGAATATCTAGACGGGTTCATGGGAATGCAAAGAAAGCAAATTTGACAGTAGCCAAAAAAATTTCCCTGATACCTTTTTCGAACTGAGTGAAAAGGTTGAATATTTTTTTAGTTAGAGCCCACCAAAGTCATGAAAACTGCCTTTTCTTGACTTTATAGTAAAATTTGAGGCAAACTGTTGGTCACAGTAAAAATATGCTGAATTAGTACGCTTAGTTTGGCATACTACAAATTGCACAACACATAAATGTGACATATGTATAAATTATTTGACAGTATGCGGACGTTACTTACCAGAGCGAAGAAATAATGAAATATATGAAAAAATGCCTAAAATTGACTTGATAAGCTTCACCAAAATAGTTGGTGTGTACGCTATGAGGGTTATCGACACTTGAAAAAATGCAATTTTGTAAAAAATAAGTTGGTCGATAATATGCAAAAGACCGCTTGTAAATTGATTCAGTAATTATTACAAAATAAAACAATGAAAAAAGCTGCGAAAACGTAACTACCACCTTAAATCAGTTTTTGGCGATAACTTCAGCTAAGTTACAGTTAAGTTAACTGCCTTTGTCACTAAATCAGTTAAAGTAAAAAGTTTTAACTGCTACGCAAAATGTAATCAGTTAAGGGGGTAGTGTCGCGAAAGCAGTCGATTTTGCGTAACTGTAAAACATTTTTAGAAAAAGATAAGACATTGTTCTTTATATATTTTGAAAATATATGTTAAGGCAAAATTTTCGCCAAGTTTCATCAAAATTGATGCAGTATACTTTTTGCAGTGAGGTCGCAAAGTCGGAAAAATGACGTTTTAAAAACCTATTCACATTCGATTTTTTCGTCACAATTATCAACTTATTTGTTTAATTTGCTTACATAGACTAAAAGGACATATGTTGTAGTTTATGCACACAAAATTTAGTGCAAATTGCTTGAGTGGTTGCGGAGTAATACCTGGTTGAACTGTGAAACTGTGCGTAAACAGTGAAGTACTCACAGCAATAATGATAAATTGTGAAAAATTTAGACGCTTATTTTAAAATCAAAAGAAAAACGAAACTTCATTTTTCATTTTTCTTATTTGTGGCAAAAAACCGTGCGTCGACACGTTACGTGTGCTTCACAAGCTGGCCAATCTGATATCTGGCTGAATTAGTTGAGTTATCATGTCCTTATTGTGTAATGTCTGGCTTACAATCGGTGATTGGTTCAAGATATTGGTAGATATTGGTAGTCTAGTGTCTGGCAGTACTTATTTAAAACAGTATAGCATTGGACTAGTTTCTCAGTGAACGTACAAGTTCAAAGCAAAAAGATCTCTTTTTGCAACCTATGAGCAAAACTGCTTTCGCGACACTACCCCCTTAAGTTATCAGTTAACTTTAACTGATTACGAAAATAATAAAAGTAATCAGTTATCAATACTTGCCGTTAATGTAAAAGTTTAGCCTGGATTTTTATGTTAACTTGTAGTACGAATAATTCGAACTCAGACTATACGTAGCTTGATCTAAAGTTAAAATAACCCAAATTCGTTTATGACATATAAGCCGTTAACTTGAATGGCAACTTGGTAATCAACAGTCTGCTAGACAGTTATTTTCGAACGTGCAAACTTTTTGATTTTTGGCACGGTTTCTTAAAAGTTTTTCCTTCAATTGAAATGTATAGCTGTATGAAATGCGTGTGGTGTGACTGACCCAGTGTTAAGCCACAAGGACGAGACACGACTGGCGACTATAATTAATTATCAGCGATTACACATAATTTCTGTGGACTGTACTGATGTTTGATGAGATCGAAGGCTTAGCATTATTAGCATAGTTTTAAGCCACTTTGACTGAACTAAAAACACTACTTTAGTCCGGTAATCAAATACACCATTGGATTTGCCAGCTCAGAAAACTAATTGGTTTTGGTTCCTCCACACAAAAATTTGAAACAACCGACTTTCAAAACTCTCCATCTGAGTTATGCGTTCCATTTAACAAATCTCCTTCAAAATGGTTACCAAAAGTCAACTTCTTTCAAACTGAGCTAATATCGCCTTAGCGACCAAGAAAAGAACTGGAGTAGTTTTACCAGTTTTTGTGTTGCTCGGCGCTCATTAACAGCGGTTCCGCTGCGTAAGGTTCAACCAGTTGCTAGGAGCATAAATTATATAATAGAGCGACTGTTGGGTATTAGTCTGTCTGTGGTAACGGTGGACAAGTCAGTTGATTTTAATTAGACAATGTTTACCAACCTTTAGCTAGCTTAATATCCTGGTGTCCATAACGTTTAGGTATTGAAAAATAGTAAGCTAATTCTTAAAAGTTCTTTTTTGAGCGAACACATCTTGTAATACTATATTTCATGCGATTTGTTATTTGGCTTGATTGATTCTGGTTTACTTAACGTTCACATTTTGTCTCAGTTGTCATGGGCGGAGTGTTTATTAATTCTGCAACATCGCATTTAATATATTTGTATGGTTGAAATGACTGAGCTTTCCAAGCCTTGGTCACAACGCTTATCATCGACTCAAGCAAGACTTCACAATACTGTTTTTGCTGAGCTCAATCCGCAGTTTCGTGAACTGGTTCGCCAACAGAGGTTATGTGGCCAAATCTTCTGGCTAGTCGTCACTGTACTGCTTGGTATGCAAATAATGGCATAATTGCTATTGCTGATTTTGATAAATTTGTAATAATTTGCTACGTTATCTCTGTACGACAGTCCGTCGGCTGCCAGCGCGAAAAAGTTGGTAAAAACACAAAAATTTAATTCTCATACATTTGAAATGGCAGTGTCATCAAAGTAGTTTTGGCCAAACTTACTATAACGAACGCTTCTTCTTTTCAAATTTCTTTTTTCTTTTTCAATTTCTTTTCCTCAAATTTTTTTCAAATGGAACGTGTTTGTGCACATACATAGTTTTGTCACAGTTGAGAACAGAATAAAATTCTAGGTGAGGTTTTTTAGATTTCAAAATAATTTTGTCGATTTGTCACATTTTTTATTATTTCTATGAGTTCTTTAGTTAAACATTTAGCATTAGTTTGAAGTAACATTAAAAGTGAATGAGACAAAATAGGTTGCCTGGATATTTATCATTCGCTAATAACTGTAACTGTTATTTAACTGTGAGATTTAGCCTTTCTGCTGCTCTACCAATGTGCGCTGTTGGTCGACGCTTACTTGGACTACAAAACTGTGATCCACATCGAAAAAAAGGCGACCCACAGCCTGCCCTACCCCTGGGTGTGGCTCTGTCCTCTGGATGTGCTAGCCTTTCGAACTGACACTTACTTTGTCAATGGCACCAGCGATGACTTAAGAATTTTGAAACACATTTATTCAGGTTTGTGTCCCTGCAGCTATGCTTTGTCAGTGAAAACAGAATTGAAATACCTAAGCTACTCCTGAAATTAACACACTTATTGTAATGTTTTTCTGTTTTTTGGCTGTTTAACACCATTTTTAAAGCGTATTTGGCAAATTTCGAAGGTATATACAACTAATGTATGTGCGGCATTGTGCGTTATGATTGTGGCTACGTTAATTTAACATTTCAGCCATTCTTAGTTGGGCGAAACCTGAATTGATGAAGATTGAAGATGTAACCTAATATTAAGCTTTCTGCTAACCCAACTTTTAGCTTTGTGTATCCATGTACTTTTATCTATATGGCCATTTATCATAATGGTTACAGCCTTACGGAAGTTGGAAAATCGATTCCAAATCATTGGTGCGCAATTTTTTTGAGCAAAAACTTTGTTTTCAATCGATACTGTCATTAACCTATAGTAATCGATAAGTGGGTGTTACCACTATGAAGTAATATTTGAGAAAGTAAATTTAGTAATATTCAAGTGTTAGTTAACAAGCTGAGGCTCTCGCAGTAAGTCTAGTTTCCGGCGACATTTTTGCGGCTCAGACACTACAACCCACATGCGCGCTGCACCTGAAGGCACGTAGTAGCGGCCGTGCATACTAATTTCAGTCAATGCACTGAAACTGAAAATGCATGTTAATCATGCTCAGTTTCAGCGTATTATCGATATGAAAGGTTTACAGCTGAGAATTAATTATTCCGTAAGACATTTAGTAAGCCTATCGTTATACTAAACAAATAAATACCTAAACGGAATACTCAGTGCACCTCTAGTGATAGTCATAGTCACTAGTCAGTCACCTCAACAAGCACGAAAACAATGACGTCATTTTTTTGCTGGCATGTTAAATTGATTATTCTTTTACAGTTGGACTGACTGTTACTAACATAGTGAAAATGCATTTCATTTTCAAATGTTCGTGCCAAAAATTCAAAATGGTTCAGTACCACAGTAATGAATTTTGAGCTTGATTCTCAGATAGTAATTAATAGGTCGGTAAATACACCTACGTCAGCGTTGATCACGGGGTGGGTCAAAACTCAAAGGTCTTGAAGCAAATGATTCCCGAATTTCCATTCTTCAAAAAATGAAACCAATGTCTCAGTACTAAGTAGATGACGAAATCGGGACGGGCAGCATAAATATGCCCCGCGTTCGACTCTGACCTATGTCGAACGTTATCGCTTAACATTAGGTTAATCTCAAAATACACAGAGACGCAACTTATCAGATATTATAAAAATTAGAATAAAGTTGAAGCTCTGCTACTCATTTTTATCGAAATTAGTACTCGGCTTTTGACAAAATTAAACTACTGTATGCCGCGCTTAATTTTACCGATACGGTAAAATAATACTGACTGTCGTCATGTTAAAAACTTTATGCTCGTCAACAAAAGTGCTTGTCTTCGTGCAAATCTATGCAGATAAACATTGCAGAGTCACAAAACTAAACTTGATACTAACTCTAGCACTAAGCACAAGCCTAAGCCAAAATCTAAACCTGAACCTAAACTTGATCAGTTTTTAAAACGCACACGCACACACATGTGTATAGCCTTGCGAAAAGGAAAGCCAAACCTTGAAGGCTGGCTTAAGCCGAACGGCGTATCCAGGGGCAGGGCCTACTTTTGCCTTGTGGTTATTGTCCAGCTAGCTGGAATCGTGACTCGTGAGTCGCTTTATATCCTTCATCAACTAAACTACCCTTTTTAGGTTTTCCATTCACTGACGTGGCAGACGCATTTTTGGCTGAGTGGGATACGGAAAATAAAAATGAAATAAGGGATGCGGAAAACCGTTATGAAAATTGGAAACTTGCAATTGGGCGCCCCAAAAACGAATCCTTCTTAGATTTGGTAAAAGATATATCGGCGCCACGCAACGTCATTAGACCTCTTTTTGGTAAGATGAGAAGACTAAGTCATTGTTGTAAAATCAAGGGCTAACGTCTTAAACCGCTAATGTTGCATCGCGAAATGACAGTAGCAGTCTAGCGAGTCTCCCATCGAACTATTTGCGCAATAGTGTTAAGTTTTTGGTGTTGTTGCCTTGTGGCTTCAGGTAGATTGCCTAGGTCCGAGACCAAAATGTGACTCCCCTGACTAGAAGGAAGGACCTACTTCGCCCACTAAGCCTAGAAAATACCCTAAGCCTAAAGCTACACTGAAATCTACGCTACTTGACTTGAAAATACAGAAATACCACGGAAAACTAGTTAGAATACTATTTATTGAAGAAAACAGGACATTTGGGGCAGATACAGAGAAATAGGGCAATACAGAAATAATGGGCCGCTGCCGAACAAAAACGCAAACAACCTTCGTTGAAATTCGTAACAAATCTGTGCCGCCTTTGAACCAAGCACTTTACGTCAAATTGTCAAATGTGATTAATACGTTGAAAATTTGTTATTATAAAAACTTTGTTAGACGTAATTTTGACCATTATAAACACTCTATTCACACTAATCACATTTCTTAGGGCCTTTTCATAAAATATATTAACGAGATCAGATCAACTCGATTAAGAATTTATGAATGCCGATTAAGGATTAACGTATTAAAAATATTAGCGCGCTTAACGCTAATCTTAATCCGCGTCGTTTTCACAAATTGTTTTTTTTCGATTATCTCGATTAAGGCCTTATCTGAATCGTTTTCATAAATTCAAGTTAATAGTAACGTATTAACATAGGTGCTGGCTGAGGCTTAATCTAATCGGGTGTTGTTTTTACAAATTAGATTAAGGATTAGGCGTTGATCTTAATCTGTAATTATTTTATGAAAACCGATTAACGATTAAATATTAATTTAATCAATTTAATCTTAATCTGTTTTCATAAATTAGATTAAGCTAATCTAGATGATCGTGGAGATCAAGTGGGTATGTGTTAAACATACAAAACCTTAATATCTGTAAGTGTACAGAGATTAACCAGTTTAAGCAACAATTTACTCGCATGTATTGGCTTACTGTAGTTGATTTTTAAATTAATTAGGTAATCTTAATTATATTAATACTATCTATTAATGAATTAATTCTTACCTTTTAATTAATTAACTGCTCCTAGTTTAACACTTTTAGTTAGCTTTCCAATTGTGTAGTCAAGTATTTCATAATGTTTAATGTTTAATGTAGTTTAGTTCAGGGAGGTTTAATGTTTAATGTAGTTTAGTTCAGGGAGGCACCTATAATCTATGCAAAAGCCAAAAACGTACGACGAATATTTTGTACTGAGTCCTCTACTGTTAGGGGCGCTACTATTGGGTCACACCTTTATCGAACGGCATTGCATAAATACTGAAATTGGTGCAAAAATCCTTGCAAAATACTTTTGACCACTGTACCTACTTCCCTGGTCTAGTTTTAATCTCATAGGGATATGTACATTATATCAAGAGTATAGAATGGGAAGAGTAAGACACGTTTTCAATTGGCCAGCTTAACACTTGGTTACGTTCGCTAACGTCCTGTTTTGACCTTAATGTGCAAATAATGTACCTGGCTCCAGGGTTGGCAAGTCTCGGGTTTACAACCGAGACCGAGACCGAGACCACCAAAACGAGACCTATGAGACTGAGACAAGCCCTTGGAGACCTTTTCAAAAATTTCAATTTTAGACACATGGGAATTTTGAAACGTGAAAAGTTGATTAAAAAAAGTGATTAAGTATGATAAAAGGGACCATTAGGTTGCGAGAAACTTATCATTGTTACGACCGGATGCATGAGAGTATTGACAACCGGAGAAGAGGATCATTTTCCCGCTATTTTAACAACTTTTGGTCTTTGAATATTAAAATTTCGCACAATTCCTAGCAGGGCGTTTTGGACGTTTTAATACAGGCATTTTGTAGTGTATACTGCATACATAGGTTGGCACTTTTGCAGCCTAACTCCGGTGCCAGCATAGAATCGTCCGTGCTCGTGCTACGACCAGAAGTTGCAGAAGCCAGCATTTTTAAAATTACAAATTAACTACGAAGTTAGGACTATCTGGTAAATGATGGGCAGTATTTTATTTTTGACATAAATGCTTGAAAGGTTCTAAGGTTGAAAGGCGACCAATTCTAGCTCAAACTTTAGTTCAAATCAATAGATTCGAATAGCTTGATAAAAATAGAAGGTGTATAATACAAAGTGAAGTTCGCTAAAATTTGCAAGTGCACTGACATTCCCTTTCTGCAGCAGACAGTTAACCTTTTCATGCCTCGCAGTCTATTTTGAAACTCGAATTTTTCAAAAAAAATCTTAATGATCTTGCAAAATTTTTCAAAACTTCAAGTGTCATCTGCCATAACCGAGACCTCCCTATGAAAAGTCCCGGTTTTACTACCGAGACCGAGACCAGTATATATATATATATATATATATATTGTATTTGTACCAGTATTTGTCCCGAGCCTGCAACGGCGGCCATGGCTGCAGGTGCTGCACTTTAATGAATCCAACAACACACGTGCGCAGCTCTCAAAACAAAATTTGGTTTAACACCAAATCCGAAGGGAACTGTCAGACTAAAGATCTTGTCTATCTGATAGAGTGTCGCCAATGCCAAGCTCAGTACGTTGGTGAAACGGGTCAGCAATTACGTTCAAGAATCAATGCTCACAGGGCATGTATCACTAATGTTATCAAATTAAACAAAAAGAAACGTAAACTGCTACCCAATTGCAATACTACGATAGCAAATCATTTCAGTGGACCTAATCATAGCTGTTCGGACATCCAAGTGGTCATATTACAGCAAAATTTCAACAATAACGAACAAAATAGAAAAAAATGCGAAGCAGCTTGTGTAGACAAAATGGGTACACTGTTTCAAACTTCAGGATTGAACAGTTACGACTATGAACACCTGATATTACTGTAAATTTGTAATCATTTGTAATCACAGCCCTTAGAAGGCCTGACACAGACCGAAGTACAGGCATTTGATTTTTTTGATTAAAATATTGATTTTTATGTAACCAGAGACGTTACTTGCTTATTTACCTCATATTATTTGCACTGCAGCTGCAGTCCGTCTCTAAAGCTTGCTTAATGACTGGCCACCACCGCCATTTGACTGCCATTTTGCTCATACAACTGATAATCTCTACAGTTTTGGCTAGCCTTTTGAATCCTGGGCCTATACATGTAGACAAAAATCAGAGACTGCTGATTGCATGCGAAGAACATTTCTATTTTTTGAACGATTGTGTACAATATGGGGTCATTCCAAACGGTTTTAAACTCAAACAAAGCTTATGTTTACGGAAATCAACATTAGAACTCGAGTCTCTACATAATCAAATATTAAATGAGACTTCGTGGAGACTTATACGGCTCTCTATGGAACATCTAATGCATATACAACTATCGATTTCGGTTGATGTATCTTCTGAGGCTGCCACTGGTTATCGAAATAATCTACGCGCCCAAAAACAAACCAAATTGCAGCGACTCATACATGAACAGAATCCAGGTTTGTCTAAAGTTATCTGTCAACCTGAGCAACCGAAACGATTTAAACGAAGTGCTAACATATTATCAACACCCCAAAAGCGCAGTTACAAAACAAAAACCTATTATACCTCTAACATTAATAAAAATAGACCTATAAACTATTGCAGCGATAGCAGACCAACGGAATCCACTGACACACGGACGATAGTCTACATTGAGCCCAACGTTGACATTGATCCACACGAACAGTCGTTATTAAATAAGGGTCTCCACGTTTGTCCGTTTGTCCGTTACACCAAGAAACGTCTCATTTCTGACGACAGTGAACATCTTTAAAGCGTTTCAGAGCAAGTTGCTTTACGAATTTCGATCCAACCAATACGCTACTTTATTATGTCGAACTTACGTTTCGAACATAATTTCAGATTTAAAACCTAACTTACAGTCAATAAGTTTGAACTCAAACTTGAAACTGGAAGAAACTGCAGCTCTGAAAAAGCTATTATTCCGCAATGATATAGTGATAAAATCAGCTGATAAGGGAGCAGGTATTGTTGTGCAGTCAAAGACTACGTACGAAATCGAAACACAAAAGCATCTTAGTGACAACACAACGTATGCACGTCTAGATACAGATCCAACTGACAAATATAAAACAGAAATCAATGATTTTATCTAAAATTTGCGATCAAGAAATAAAATACGAAAAGAGATAGCAAAACGAATTAAACCAAACGCTTTTTCGCAACCAGCGCGCTTCTACAGTTTACCTAAAGTCCACAAAAAATGGCCGTATCCCCCTAGTCGACCTATAGCTTCCGGATGTAACACTGTCACAGAAAACTTGAGCGCCTACCTAGATGAAATACTTCAACCAATAGTTAAGGAACTTCTGTCATATGTAAAAGACACAAGTAATTTTTTAAGCGCTTTATACTATTTACCTGCATTACCCCCAAACTCTTTGTTGGTATCGCTTGACGTTGTTTCACTATACCCCAATATTCCAACAGCTGATGGAATTGAAATTGTTACGGAAGAATTTGAAAATTACTATCACCGTTCACCACCAATTTCAACTTCAGTTCTCAAACAGCTTTTGCGGTTTGTTTTAACTAGAAAAAACGTCGAATTTAATAATCAGCATTATGTCCAAATACAAGGAACAGCGATGGGCACACGTGTGGCTCCAACGTATGCAAATATATTCATGGGTACTCTTGAAAAAAAAGTAATAGACGCCTCCGCTACAAAACCACTACTTTGGTTCCGATACATCGACGACATTTTATGCCTATGGACAGAAAACCGTAAAAATTTGGAACGGTTTCTCGACAAACTAAATACACAACACGCTTCAATCAAATTTACAACTGAAATCTCTGAAACAACCGCTACCTTTTTGGATTTTCTAATAACGCTAACCGCCAATGGTCACATGTCTACTGACTTACACACAAAACCAACCGAAAAACATCAGTATTTGAACGCCAAAAGCTACCACAAAACAAAGCATTGTCTACAGCCAAGCGCTACTATTAAAAAAGATCTGTTCAGATCAATTTCAATACACCAGTAGACTTCAGGAGCTGACTAACAATTTCAACAGCCGTGGATACAACCCAAAGCATATCCAGAAACAAATAACTAAGGTGCCTAAAAACAGGACTGATGTTCTCGGAAAAAAGAACAATAAAACCACGAATCGCCACATCATATCGTTACCCTTCTACCATACACTGCCTCCCTTACTTCACCAGTCTCTACGTCGAAACCACCAATTGCTATCAGCAGCGTACTCTGCAGCTGATAAAGAACCCCCAGATTTACTTATGATTGCCTATTCAAAACACAAAAATCTTGGTGATTCACTAGTACGATCTAAGTTTTCGACAAATAACCAAAATTTCAGACAGTATTTGTCCCGAGCCTGCGACGGCGGCCATGGCTGCAGGTGCTGCACTTTAATGAATCCAACAACACACGTGCGCAGCTCTCAAAACAAAATTTGGTTCAACATCAAATCCGAAGGGAACTGTCAGACTAAAGATCTTGTCTACCTGATAGAGTGTCATCAATGCCAAGCTCAGTACGTTGGTGAAACGGGTCAGCAATTACGTTCAAGAATCAATGCTCACAGGGCATGTATCACTAATGTTATCAAATCAAACGAAAAGAAACGTAAACTGCTACCCAATTGCAATACTACGATAGCAAGGCATTTCAGTGGACCTAATCATAGCTGTTCGGACATCCAAGTGGTCATATTACAGCAAAATTTAAACAATAACGAACAAAATAGAAAAAAATGCGAACCAGCTAGGATAGACAAAATGGGTACACTGTTTCAACCTTCAGGATTGAACAGTTACGACTATGCACACCTGATATTACTGTAATTTTGTAATCATCTGTAATCACAGCCCTTAGAAGGCCTGACACAGGCCGAAGTACAGGCATTTGATTTTTTTGATTAAAATATTGATTTTTACTTAACCAGAGACGTTACTTGCTTATTATATTATACTATTACTATTATACTAGATATTACTTGCTTATTTACCTCATATATATATATATATATATATATATATATATATATATATATATATATATATATATATATATATATATATATATATATATATATATGACATGTATATGTATATGTATATGTATATATATATATATATATATATATATATATATGTGTGTGTGTGTGAGTGCGTGCGTGTGTGTGTTCAATGCCGTTGCTTGTGGCAAACCTAAAGACGTGGTTGTGGCAGCATATAAAATCTATGCATATAAAACCAGCGTGCTGAAATTTTTCAGTGTGCGCTGTAATATGCAGCATTATATGCGTTAATCAAGTTAATATAGTTGATCGCGCTAATATTTTGATCATGATCCTGTTAATATCGCTAATCTTAATTGCGCTAATATTTGAATTTATGAAAACAGATTAACGAGCGCTAATCGAGTTGAGCTAATCGCGGTGATCTAATCTCGTTAATATAATTTGTGAAAAGGCCCTTAGACATACTTCACAATAGCATCCGGAATAACTGCCAGCGGTGCGTGATATCACACAGCACAAATCCATTTGACTTGTAACGTTGCAGATAGTTTCACTTGATCTCATTCATTTGAGTTATGAATGACAACAAAGTAGCCACTAGTGTTAGCTTAGTTATTAGTTTAGTATATTAGAACTACAACCAAGAGTACATAATGGGAAAAGTATAACACTGGCCAGCTTGGCAGCGCGCTGCACTAGTATCTTTGATTGAATCACTTTAACATTAACTGTTGCAGAAGAAGAAACGTTTGGGATGGTCAACAGTACCATTAGCCATCAAGGAGTCTGCTACTTGTTCTTATCGAAAGAGAATCAATCTATTCCTGGAAATCGCGGTGCCCTGAGGTTTCAGATGCACCATTCCGTCCCAGAGTATTTGAAACACTTTGCGCATATGGCTGCGTGGAATGTCGGGCTGTGGTCAAGCTTGAAAGAGTATTGTAAGAGTCCTTACCTTTTTGACCTATGATTCACAGCCGCTAGAGGCCCTAATTCGATTTCTGGCAATTTCAGTTTTTTTTCAAAAACTGGGAGTTGCATTACTTTCACTATTGCTGCGCCTAGGCCAGCTATAATGAATATGTTCAAATTCTTATAACCGAACATAATGCACCATTGTGCAATTGCATTTTAGGACTTACTCACATGGCCACGCTGACTATTCAGCTCATTTGCATATTCGACTACAGACAAAGTTTCAGTTAGGCTCAGCCTATTGTTCAGCGCCAACTTTGTACGGAGCTGGTTCAACGGCAATCACCTCTACGCGGTGGATCCGAGATCTCCAACGGATGGGGGATGTCAACGCTGGGGAACGAAACGATTGCCAAACCTTGGGGCACCCACAGGGGTTGAGCCCCCCTCCCTGCCCGAGGACTCGGTAGGGTTTTTGGCAGCCGAGGCTGATAACCCCGTCTACTGGCCTCGGCTTCTCCTCCTGGCTGGGGATGTGGAAAGAAACCCTGGACCATGTCGCTACCCCTGCGCCGTCTGCCAGCGCAATGTGGGTTATAAGGGCTACTCAATCGAATGCCAAATCTGTAGCCTATGGGTCCACAGGTCTGTGCGGGCCTGTCAGTCTCCGAAATCTGAGTCTTTGACAATCCAACGGCACGGTGGTCGTGCAATGGTTGCACGCGGGCCACTGCTCCCGCCCAAGAAGACGACAACCTGAACAGCCAGTCCCCTACTACAAACACCATCCACAGAAGAAGAAAGCGGCGGCGCCACAGAAACAATGGCAATCCCCCGGCTTGCATAAAAATCCTCCAGTGGATGCAAACGGGGTTGCCCCTAAAAAGGTGGAGCTAGCCCACTTCGCAGATAAGCACCGTATTGATGTGATACTGATCCAGAAAACCTACCTCAAAGCTCAAGCGAAATTTGAAATACCCGGCTACTGTGTCCACCTTAAAGAACAGTAAACTGCTAGGGGAGAAGGCGCTTCCAAAGGCGGGGGCCTCGCCATCCCCTTCCGTGATGGAATCAATTTTGAACTACTGGAGGAAAGCCCGTGCGCACCGAACGACAACACAACCGAATGGATGGCGTGCAAAATCTACTGCCAGAATAAAATCTTTCATCTGCTCAACATCTAGGTATGTACCCCCTATGAGAGGGGCTACGCTGACCAAAGAAGGCAATGCTTCGACCCTAACTACCTGCCTGTAAACCGACGTGTCATAATAGCTGGTGACATTAATGGTCATTTTCCCCTATGGGACAGGGGGGCCCCAGCGGACTCAATTGGCGAACTTGTGGAAGACTGGCTGGCGAGCTCCAACCTTCTACCACTAAACAGTGGTGACCATACCCGCTCGTGCCCAGCTTCCGGCCACAAGATGCCATTCTTCCCTAGCACAAGGGGCGACATGGGACATACATCAAGACCTAAACTCTGACCACTACCCGATTGTTATCTCTCTGCCTGTGGGCAAACAAGCCCAGAGCCGCAACACTGCCCCGAAATGGTCATATCGATAGACTAACTGGGGCATTTTTGGCTGTGAAATAGCGAACCAGCTAGACAGCTCTCCAATTGAGCACTGTGACACGGTCAAACAAGCCCAAGCGCATATCTGCAAAGTTATTCTTACGGCAGCAAAAATGGCCATACCAAGGGACAGTAGATGTGAGCCCAAAGCCTGGTGGAATCAAGAGGTCCAACTAGCAGTCCAAAAACAAAATGCAGCCAGGAGAAGATCGAACAAAAACCAAGCCATGCGGGACCTGTAGAAAGAAGAAGTCCGCAAAACCAATGACCTAATCAAACGCAAAAAGAGAAACGCATGGCGCGAGTTCACCAGCTTGCTCAACGTTAGATCAGATTCACGGAAAGTTTGGAGAACCATCAGAGGTATAGCTGGAACTGGCCCGAACAATGCGGGGAAAGTTATCCGAAAGCAAGGCAAGGCCCATATATCCGACAAACAGAAAGCTGATGGGTTTGCTTCGGAATACAGTTCGGTTAGCCATATCCATCTGACCAGCGAAGAGCGGAAACGAGAGCGGCAGTATATGGACTGGGCCAAAGTGGCCTGCCAAGAAGACCACAGGCAAAGCTCACCTGTGCCCCCTTCAACTCAGCCGAACTTGACCTAGCCATTGCCAACCTCAGCCCAGGCAAGGCACCAAGCCCGGACAAAGTCTCTAACGACATGATCAAGCACCTTCCTCCGGCCGGTCGCGAAGCTCTAAAATGGCTTTTTACCCTGTCGTGGTCACAGAAGCAAGTACCAGCTGACTGGCAAAAGGGGCGAATTATACCAATCCCCAAGAAAGGCAAACCGCTCGACCAGTTTAGTTCGTACCGACCCATCAGTCTGACCAGCTTTATAGCTAAGACCATGGAACGTCTAGTCTAGGCCAGACTCTAGACCTGGTTAGAGATCAAAGGAGTCCTGTTACCGACCCAAGCAGGCTTTCGCAAGCAGCGATCCACAGAAGACCAAGTCCTGCGCATTACACAGTCGGTAAATGACGGCCTGTAAGCAAAGCCGGGAAATCGCACTGCTCTGGTTCTTATTGACTTCAGCCGGGCATTCCACACAGTCTGGCGAGCAGGTTTTTACGCAAAAATGGCTGACATTGGGCTACCCAGTTGCTACATACAATGGGTCAGGGCTTTCCTGGCCGACAGGCGGGCGGACGTTAAAGTCAATAACGGCATCAGCTCAGCCAGGCGTTTCACGGCCGGCGTCCCCCAAGGGGGTTCTTTAGCCTCTGCTGTGTTTGTGATATTCATAAACGACATCACGGAGAGCCTGCCAAACAACATCCATTGCTCACTTTTTGCCGACGATGTTGCTTTGTGGACCCAAGACCCCAACCTGCCCCGCGCCACCGCGGCGCAACAGGCCGGGCTCAACCAGATTGAAGCATGGACAAAGCAGTGGAAGATGAATATCAACCTGGCAAAATGCGAGACCTGTTTCTTCTCCAAAAACAGCCACGAGGCCAAGTGGAGACCCCAGTTGAAGCTTCTCAACTGCGACTTGCCCTTCAACCCAACACCAGTGTTCCTCGGCATAACGTTCGACAAATTCCTTTCATTCCGCCAGCACGCAGCAGCCGTAGCAGCTAAACTCAAAGTCAGACTGAACACCCTGCGAGTACTAACAGGAACACAATGGGGGTGCAAAAGGAAACAATTCGTGCCCTCTATCTGGCCTACGTCAGCTCAGTTATAGACTACTGCGCGGCTGCCTGGCTGCCTACGTTGAAAGAAAGAGAAGGCACCAATTTGAAAGAATGAAAGAAATGGAGGCGCCGGGAATCGAACCCGGGCCGCCTGCTTCGAAGTCAAGCATGCTAACCACTACACCACAGCCCCCGAGTCTCATAGGCCCTATTTCTCACTTACAACAGGGTCCCCCCTTCGAACATCGTTGCGACTCTGCAACGATACTCGGTCGATACTTATGCTCCCGGGGCGAACCCGATGCCTCAAGGGCGGAGACATTCACACGTAGGTCTCCAAGCCTACTTCAGTCACACCACACTCCTGGGTTTCCTGGCTTACCCGCAACCACAGGGTTTTTCGATCTACCCAGAACGATTTCCAACCAATACTGAGGGTTTTCTCCAGTTCACCCCTAACCGAAACGACCACACAAGAAAGAGACTATGTACACAGTCATACTGCACACAGCACGAGTACCGTGAGGGTTGAAGTGCCAACCTCAACCCCGGGCATGGGGATCCTAAACCCACCTCCGAAGACGGTTCGAGGATAAGGCTGTCCTGAGGACTCGGCCCTATCCTCTCCGTCCTATATCACGGTCGCCAGAATGTTAACAGTAACAGGAGGCCCCATTTTGAAAAAATGAAAGAAATGGAGGCGCCGGGAATCGAACCCGGGCCGCCTGCTTCGAAGTCAAGCATGCTAACCACTACACCACAGCCCCCGAGTCTCATAGGCCCTATTTCTCACTTACAACACCTACGCTAGCAGTAACCAACATCCAGAAGCTCGAGAGAATACAAAACGAGGCTGCGCGGATAATTACTGGATACCGCAAGACGACGCCAACCCACTACTTTATGACCGAAGCCAGCCTGACACCAGTCACGGTGCGTGGCAGAACCCTGGCGGCTTGTGCATACGAAAGGGCCCTCAGAACAGGCGACGGAAACCCTCTCCATACAGTAGCCGCCAGTCATTCTAGAAGTAGACTCAAGTCCGTTGTGTCATGGCGTGAAGTAGCCCGCGCTGAAACCCAGGAAGCTGGCTTAGACGCTGTCGGGCGCCAGCCACTTCCACCTCCCCCGGTCCCCCCCTGGCAATGGACAAGTCATACGAGTTTCTACCCAAGCCTGAGCCAACCTATCAGACGAACCGATGGCTCAGACCTCAAACTCGCTGTCGCCTTAGAAATGCTAGACCAATTGACCGCCCCAAATATCACACTATGGACTGACGGTGCAGCCTTGGAGGGAACCGAAAATGGCGGAGGGGGTGTATACATCTGTAACGGCCATTACGGACACCACAACGGAGCTGTCCGTTCCCGCCGGCAGGTTCTGTTTCAGCTACGCCGCGGAAATGGTAGCTATTTTGCACGCGATCAACTGGCTCAGACAACAACACCTCCTAGCAGAATCTATTGAAATCAGGATTTGCCCGGACTCTGGAGCAGTGACCAGGCTGATGGCAGGCCCAGGTCTGCAGAAGGATAGCTGGGGCGCTCTAAAGATTTGGGAAGCTCTAAACGACCCCGCTGTTAACCGCTGTAATTTCACGTTTCAGTGGATCCCCAGCCACTGCAATCTACCTGGAAACGAAGCTGCTGATAACCTAGCTAAGCTTGCAACTGGTCATAACCAAGAAGCCTCACCCATAGAATATCTCCGCAGCCAAGGCAGTTAAGATCAACCCACCACCGCTGGTTAAGGGATCTGGCGGAGACCGAAGGCCGGAAACTGGGCTTCATGGTCCGAGAAAAGGGCGCGGAGGAAGGACTCGCCCTAGCCGCCTGGACTCTAGCCCAGCTCCAGTCCGGGGAACACTGCTGCGAACTGACAGCCTACAGGGTCCGTTTTAACCTGGGGACCCCCATCCTCCACCCACCCTGTCGGTGGTGCAAACGACGCCAAAAAATCCTAGACCATGTTACCTGCTAGACTAGGGACCAGCACTTACTCCAAAACGCATTGAACTTTTGAAAAAATATCAAAATCAACCATTTTTGGCGTACATA